>CATQJA010002659.1:2972500-3170286 GCA_958295435.1 Mesorhabditis spiculigera
TTCTAGGTCACCTTCCACCGGGATGATTTTATTGCCGAAATCCCGATCGAGCGATCACCGGCAGAATATAGCGACGATATCTCGGCTTGCCTCGGCGGCATGCACTGGTTCGTCAAACTTGAGCAAGGATCTCATCAAAAACCCTGCATTTTTGATGTTTGCGATCATTTGAGAGCCTGCTTCAGGTACAACGACTGGCCGCGCCTAATATTTTACGTGGAAATGGTTCGCCGTAACGGCATCTCACGAATTCTTGTGCCCTGGCAAGTTATGTCCCCAGAAGTGAAGGCAGTCATCGATTATTATAAGCAGAAAGGGATCATCGACCTGCACCCATGGCCGCTCATGCCTTTTGGCAAAAAAGTAAGGAAACTTTTCCCGACGGTTCTCGATCACCAAAGGAGACATTAGTACCCACGTGGGAAAAACAATAATATTAAATTAATAACTGTATCTACGTTTATACATATTTTTCCACTGGTTTAGCACGACCCAAACAAGCTAGTCTTCTACAACGCACAGTGGCTGCTAACTCAATACTGCAATTTCTGGACGAAGAGCAAGTACACTTACCTCTCTGACGTTGATGAGATGTTGTATGTAAGGTGAGATTAATCTGTGTCATGGTGACGATTGGGGGTATCTCCTTATAGCGTTACCAAGAAGAAAAAAATTCCATGTCGCAGTCTAACTAGGCTACTGTCTCTGTGAAAATCTCATTCGTAGATGAGACTTCTGTACCCCAGTTGGTTAATCAGTTTTGTAAAACTAACTATACTCTAAAACTCTTTGCTTTGCTTCTAAAATACAGAAAATAACGTTGAGTCTTCAGTCTCAACGATTTCAGGGATCGTAACTGGACGCTGTACGAGTTATTAGAAAGCTGGTCGCGGAATGCTTCAGATCTTGGTAAAAAAGCTTTTTTATAAAACAAGCAGTCGTTGTTAGGTGGATTCAGTTTCCCCCATACTCCATTGTCGCTGGATCTGGCCCAGGAACCGTTTGATTACGAAAAGTTCTTGGAATTGGAGCCTTTGAGAATGCGGCCACGAACCGTTGTGGATGACTGGAGATTTCCAAAGGTAAAAAGCGTCGCAAAAAGTCATTTATTTTCTCTTGACTTGCACGTGATCGGTGAATTTGGCAAATGTTATGACCATCTTTGTTGAGGGAAGTTTTTAATTCAGTCCGTATGGATCACCGAACACACGATGGTGTCATGGGTGCACTACGCGACCGAATTTTTCGCCGATAAAAGGAACAATGACGTCGGTTTTTTGGCTGCTTTTTAGAAATAATGAAATCGCAAATCTTGCTTATCTTGTCGTTAAGATCCCGGCCGATGAGGCTCTGGACCTACACATGCGCAATGACTTCATCGGCAGGAACTATACGGACCTGTACCCGGA
Organism: Mesorhabditis spiculigera; assembly: GCA_958295435.1. NCBI lineage: Eukaryota > Metazoa > Nematoda > Chromadorea > Rhabditida > Rhabditidae > Mesorhabditis > Mesorhabditis spiculigera. Next base: position 2,973,910 of record CATQJA010002659.1, read on the forward strand.
CGTGCAAATCTTTTCCGAGGTGCCCTAGCCATCCTCTAGCAAAAGTGTTCCTAGGAGGAGGTCGAGGGGGAACTGTCCAGGATCCGCGGAATCATCCGGGAAATTTTTCGCGACTTGAGGCCGAATTATCGCACCCCGGCGGTGCACGCAGCGATGGAGAAGTGCCGATATCTGCGAGTGATATTCAGACTGAATGAATCCGCTTTAGGCCAGGGAAACCGTGCGACGACTCTGGGGTGGGCTGCTGGGAGTTACTCTCCAGGGTCGACGACTGGATCTACGCGTCACCAACGCCGGAAAGCTTTTACATTCCGGTTTAATATGCTTGTATTTTGTATTTGGAAGGCGATGGAGCGCTTTGGTATTGCTTAGAAGCGCTTACTCAATTATGTTTTAAAGTAACGTCGGCATGCTTTTGAAAATACACACCCAAAGACCACCTCGCATTTATTAATCTACGATATAAATATTTTTCATGCGACAACACCGTACGTATTAACAGAAATAAGGTATATTCAGTCTGAATGAAGAATTGCGCATCTCAACATTCCGTCTGCCCAGCTCTTTCGTCATAGTTGTCGAAGCGATTCCGATCGTCGACTGCCGTGCTAAATAAAATTAATGAAACGAAATAGAAGACAAAAATAAATTAAGTAAATAAGAAACACTGGATTACAGACGGTATTTAGACGAAAAACGATCAAACAAATGAACTTACTATTGAAATTACCGCAGCAGAAGTTCTCGGCGAAAATTTTCATGGTGTAGCGTCGATAGTACTTGCTGGTATACAAGGTTATCACCGAACAGCTAACGCATTGCGCGCTATACACGAGTTGCGCGAATCTCCCTAAACCTTGATGTTTTTTGAAGTTGAAAAATTCACCCACAAGCTTCCGGAAATTTCGGGCTCACGTAGAAAAATATAATTACAAGCAGCGGCAGATAGGTGTGGACGGCGTTGACGAGGACCTGAAAAAAGTATGCTTTCACATTAAATTAATGTCCTAAAATATGAAACGCTAGTTCTTGGAAACCGATTATAAAATATAGTTATTTTGTAGCCTGAGAAATCAACGAATTCAAATTCAGTCGTATGGCAGGTGTTTTATGCCAGAAAAAGGATGCATGATGCATCAAAGCGCTTGTTCAAGCTAAATCTAGTTGCGAAATATCCAGGCAAAAAGAGAGAGAGAGAGGGAGAGGGAGAGAGAGAGAGAGAGAGAGAGAGAGAGAGAGACAGACGCGAAACTCCATGGCTTCGAAGCTTGCAAAAAATTCAGTGCTTTTCGAAAAATCGTTGTAAAATAACGTCTAGAGCTGAAGTGTTACGGGAAGTTTAACTTCCACCATGAAAAGTACCTGCGTGCCCATCGAGTAGAACAACGCCAGCGACAGCTCGCGCAATTTTTTATGCATATTTGGCTGGTTCACGATTAGCCAATAGGCATGGCCAACCAGAAAAAATAGGATACCTAGCCCGGCCGTATAGATTGGTCTGAAAAGTATTGAACTTTAGTATACGCTAGTTTAGTAACAAAAATTTTTTCTGATTTTTTTATGCGAGATAATAATTATATCATGATAACATTTCAGATTATTATGGCGCGGCAGTGTTGTAACAAAAAAAAACCTACAAAATAATCACCGAAAATCGAAATAAATCGACCGTAGCGCACGGCGCCTGCGACGTCGAAATGTAATCCCAGTCTTCAGGGGCGCTCGGGTTTAGGTCACGCTACAAAATTTAGCTCCAGGATTATTCTATCCAAATTTTTAAATCAGGATTAGCTTAGAAAACATTTTGTTCGTTGCACTACCTACCGGATCCGTAACCTTTGCCAGCGTCGCGAAATAAACTCCCATAAGAAGTGTTGACGTGGGTGTGAGAGTCCAGAGTAGGACCTTGTTACGATATGATAAGTGGAAAATGGACCCGATGCGGACTGTAGCCTGAAGTCGCGATTTTTGTCTTCGAATTAAAGAAATAATTTGGCTTAAATGCAGTTTACCCCTCCGTCGATCCCCACCTAACGTATCTTGGCTCGCTGTTCATCTATGGGTGTGTAAGGTCTACCAAAATGTTTGCCTTGCTCTCGAGAGTATTTTGGTATACTGTACATACTTGTTGATGAACAGCGGGCGGAGATACGGTGGGTGGAAGGTGCCTGGGGGGGGACTGCACTCTGACCAATAATTTGATTTAGTGGCTGAATTGACTTTGTAAAGCTAATTAAAAGCTACAGCTAAAGCTTTTCATAACTTAAAACCATTCGGACCTCGTTAATTTTCCGCATTACCTGATGTCGATAAAATATTGCAGAGCTCATCGATCCCACAGTGAATAGCGTACCCGCAAAAATCGAAAACTATAAAATTGAATCCGTAGAACAGCTCTTTTCAGAAAAGACCTACCAAAGCCACTTGATGGTTGCGGTCCGGACTATAGTGAAATATTGAGCGTAGCGCCTCGGTAGCCCGGTACCATAGACCCTGTTCGTTGCAAAAATAGGGATGCTCGACACCCGCCACCACGAAATTTGGCGCAAACCAGGCCCATGTCAGCACCGAGTGCAGCGTGGCTAGCTGAAAGGTTTTCGACTTCAGTTAAACTGTTGAAATGAACGCTTGAACTTAACAGATTTGCTTTCGTCATGTACAGGGTGTCCCAAAAAAACCCCCCTCGGCATTTGGCCGTCTTCTATCGGATCGGGGCCAAATCTTTACCAGTGATGGGGACCCATAAAAACTATGTGCAGCCAAATTTTCTAAGCAAAATATTGTAAAACCAAAAAGTTATCGCTAAAAAACTGATTTTTTTTGGAAAAAGCTGGTACTCGTTTTTCGCTATGTTTTCGCAATTAGCATGCGGATTTTGAGTAATTTTCCAAAAATGGTCATTTCTCGGTCAGTTTCTGGCAATTTCGATAATAAAAAGTGATCAAAAGGCCCAATTTAAACGTAATTTTCGTAAATCAAAAAATTTCTACAGGTAGAAAAGAGTGTCCTCTTCATTTTTGCTAAACATTTCGAGGCCGAATTCCGTCAAAATCCTAGTGAAATCGGCAAAATAAACCTTAATTTCGATATATCTTCTTTGTTTTACAATATTTTGCTTAGAAAATTCGGCTGCACATAGTTTTTATGGGTCCACATCACTGGTAAAAATTTGGTCCCGATTGGATGGAAGACGGCCAGATGCCGAGGGGGGGGTTTTTTTTGGGACACCCTGTATTTGAGCTAGGAAAATCCATACGCAATTTGATTTTTAATGGTTTTTAAACAAAATGCATCAAAAGTGAAGGATTTTAGATTATCGAAATTGTTAAAGCTGTCCCAGTAAAACTAAAAAACTACTAAAAAAAACTAAAAAAGCGCACTATAAAACGCTAAAATCTTATTTTAGGCCTCTGTAATTTGAGATTAAAGAGAAATTAAGCCTCAAAGGGATTCATGTTTTGAAACATGTTAGATATAGGTTTTCGGCCCTTCCGAACACGATGAACATGGTTTTGAAATCCGAAAATTGCCCAGGAAAGGTTTGTTTTTACCAAATTTTTTGAAACCGAAATTTGACCACTCAAAGCAAATTTTCAGCCTGTGGTTTTCGAACACCAAATGATTTCCCGAGGAGACATATTTTTGGTAAAGGTTGCTTAACCGGGGGAGCGGGGTGGAAGCCTGTTTTTCCCTATAGAGACCTGTTGTGCCGATTCAAGCATGCCATCGGATCAAGCCTCAAAAAATAACAGGGTTGCGCGAAAGAGGGGTGGGAGAAAATTTTTTTTTTTTTTTAAAAAAAAAGGGGGGGGGGGGGGAAATTTAAAAAAAAAAAAATTTAAAAAAAAAAATTTTATTTTGAAAAAAAAAATTTTTTTTTTTTTTTTTTTAAAAAAAGGGGGGGGGGGGGGGGGGGGGGGGGGGGGGGGGGGGGGGGGGGGGGGGGGGGGGACAAAAAAAAGATTTAAAAAAAAAGAGGGGGAAAAACGGAAAAAAAAAAAAAAAGAAAGGGGGGGGGGAGAAAAGAGGTTTTTTAAAAAAGAAAAAAAAAAAAAAAGAGGGGGGGGGGGGGGGGGGGGGGGGAGGAAAATATTGGGGGGGAAAAAAGAAAAGGGGGGAAAAAAAAAAAAAGGGGAGGGGGGAAAAAGGGGGGGGGGGGGGGGGGGGGGGGGGGGGGGGGGGAAGGGGGGGAAGGGGGGGGGGGGGGGGGAAAGAAAAGGGGGGGGGAAAGGTAAAGAAAAAAAATTTTAATAAAAGAAAAAAAATTAAAAAAAAAAAAATAAAAAAAAAAAAAGAAAAAAAAAAAAAAAAAAAAAAAAAAAAAAGAAAGGGGGGGGGGGGGGGGGGGGGAGGAAAAAAAAAAAAAAAAAAAAAAAAAAAAAAAAGAAAAGCCACCACACAAAAAAAAACAAGCAAAAAAAAAAGGGGGGGGGGGGGGGCAGGCCGGGGGGCCCCCCCCCCCCCCCCCCCCCCCCTACCAAGAGATTTAATTTCAGCCTGAAATAATGTAATTTAAATTAGTTATTAAAGCAACAAAGGCAACGGTTGGCCGGCCATGAAATATAACCATAAATGACCGTAATTTTTGGTATTTTAGCTGTTTTAGCGGGATTTCATGAATGCCATCGGATAGAGCGTCAAAAAATTAAGGGATTTAATTTTAGCCCGAGATAATGAATTATAAATTAGTTTTTAAAAAAACAAAGGCCAGGGCTGGCCATGACAATATAACCATAATGTGATCATCATTTTCGGCGTTTTGAGCTTTTGCCCCAGGATTTCATTGGTGCCATCGGATAGAGTGCCGAAAATTATACTAAGAGTTTTAATTTCAGTCCATAGTCCACAATTTAAAATTAGTACTTTATTAGGCTAAAAAATTTAATTAATTAAAAATTGTTAAAAATGAAGTTTTTGGACTGTAATTAAATAACTTAGTATCATTATTTAATTATTTTCAACGCTCTATCCGATGGCGTTTTCAAAATTGCAGTAATTCATTATAAATACAAAAATTGTTTTCACCCCCTTATTTGTTTCCCCGCCCCCGCCCCCCCGTTAAGCAACCTTTACCATCTTTTTGACCGCTACTGTAGTTCCCGGCTCGCTAGGCTGGCACCATTTAATGATTAGCATCACCCCCTCCCAAAATTATTACGACACTTATTGGCGAAGTCAAGGTTTGTATCGCTTACTTCCACCACAATCAATAACCGCGAATATACGACTGATCTTGGCGGTGTAGCTCGAATAATCACGAAAATTACGAAAACCGCCAATACGCAAGACATTGCCGCCAGTATATGCAGAGATATATGCGTTACAATCGTTTGCACCGAATTCTCCATTTTACGGGCGCTTTTAAAGACTACGACATATGGAGAAACGATACAGATATTCGACCAGCCTTCGCAAATCTACTGGACGCTCCAGGTGCTGTTAAATTGTTTGCGTCCTCCCTGCGAATGCACCTGTTGCGAAAAACTGGAGTTGCTGACGAGAAGTCGTTGTATCGAATGGCATTTTTTAGCGTTCTTCTAACAAGGGAAGGGCACGCTCACAGGGTGGAGTTTCGAAAAATGCTCGCGGCTACCCCCGGGTAATCGACTACGGAGCACACGATGCCGCTGTCCGATTTTGTTACGGAGGCCTGTGGACAGAGATACAGCACTTCCGGAAAATGATGATTTGCATACGAAAAAGTAGCATTGCGGGGAAGCCTTATTCAGGGTTCCTCATTTTCCAGAAGTGCTGTATCTCTGTCCACAGGCCTCCGTAGCAAAATCGGACAGCAGCATCGTGTTCTCCGTAGTCGATTACCCGGGGGTAGCCGCGAGCGTTTTTCGAAACTCCACCCTGTGAGCGTGCCCTTCCCTTGTAAGTACATGCATTTTTCGGTAGACGGTCAATTTTTAGAGCGTACTGATTAGAAGGGGAGCCTATAGTATGACTTCAAATGGGAACCTGGAAAGTGGCTAAAGATTACGAACTACAAAAATTCGTTCAAACTTAAACTTAAACTCAAACTTCAAAATCAATCCTTCCAGGACAGCTGACAGCATGCAAAATATTGAGGAACATCTTGTGAACCCGTTGAAGACGGTACGACTTTTAGGCCAATCCATCCCCGAGGCTTCATTTTTGTCTTTGATTCGAATTTGTCGTAGCCACACGAAAATGTTCATACTGTACCACCACTGCTTACTGTACATTTTGGGTTGGATGATCACGGTGTCAATTTTTTAGGTGACATCCTGATATATGGTATTTATTCCTGCTTATCCGACATTTTTATAAAAACCTTTAGGCTGTGCATAATTTCCAATCCTGGTCGCATTTGGTATCGGCTGGACACTTTGAGCACGCCGGGCCCTCTGCGTACACCTGCTTGCCGGGGATGAGGTTTCTAAATTTTTCATTTTGCATAATCCAAATCGCTCTCACTCTCTCTCTCTCTCTCTCTCTCTCTCTCTCTCTCTCTCTCTCTCCTCTCCTCTGTCTCTGTTTTTTGCATGTCTCGCTCTCGCGCTCTCTCTCTCGCTCTCTCTCTCTCTCTCTCTCTCTCTCTTTCTCTTTCTCTCTCTCCCTCTCTCTTTTTCTCGCTCTTTCGCTCTCACTCTCTCTCTCCCTCTCTCTCTCCCTCTCTCTCCTTCTCTCTTCCTCGCTCTCTCTCTCTAAGACTTCTAGCAGTTTCCTCACCTTGGCCCCATCATGCAAATGAAGTACACCTGTTGTTTTACTTGTAAAAAGACGCATCCGATCTTTCTTAGCCCCTCGTCCAGCATCTGAAAGCATAATTTCTGATTAGTTAAGGTTCCGGAAAAAGAGTTGAATGAGCTTATGCTCACCACATAATTCCGGTCTCTATTAATGCGTTCGTTCATCTTGTCGCTATCTCCAGGATGGTAGTGGTTGTCGACGATGCCGGCCAGTTGGTGCCACTGGTTCCAGTCTTGCCATGCGAAGTCCACTAAAAATCAGGCTCGATATTTCGAGAGAGCGAGAGAGAGGGAGGGAGAGATAGAGAGAGAGAGCGAGAGAAAGAGAAAGGGCGAGATAGAGTGAGTGAGAGAGAGTCAGGGAGATAGAGATGCAGAGAGAGAGAGAGAGAGAGAGAGCGAGAGAGCGAGAGAGAGTGACGAGACAGAGAAAGAGAGAGGAGAGAGTGTGATGAGAGCGAAATGGCTACCTTATCAGCCTTAAAATTTGGTGAACACTTACTGAGTTGAGAATCCGTAACCCGTGGAACCTCTGCCGGCCAGGGCTCTGGAAAGATGACCGTGTAGTTTAGTGTCGAAACGTCGTCAAGAAGTGCGAGGGTGAAGTTCAGCTTCGGATCGTAGCTTTCCGCCATATCGAGAGCTAGCTTCTCCATTTCCGGATCGTAGGTCTGTAAAAAAGTATTAAGAAAGTAAAGAGCTCGATTTTGACCTTTTGGGGTCTATTTATTTGTCTATTTCTACTTCACAGTTTTTATTTTCAGTTTTAACCCACCATTTTACACATTCCCGCCGCTTTAGCATAGTCCAATGGTGCAAATGGTGGTCCTTGATAGGTATCGCTAAAATTTGGGCATTTCAGGTATGAATTAAAGTTGACAAGATCACTAAATCGAGATGGCGTATCCCTATAAAATTAGTAGAATGTCATTAATGTTTAATTAACACATTTAGGAACAGTATAAAATTAAATAAATAGGTTAATTTCTTACTTGTATCGACTATTCTTCGGGTCGCTAAACGACAGCTCCAAATCCCGCTTGGTCCCCTGGGCCACCTCGCTGCGAAAGAGATTCATGTACTAAATTGTTTTTTTTCTGTAAATTTAAGGTATGTGATAATCGTATTTAATAGAATTATAAAAATTCACTTACGCCGGTAATTTTGCGCTTGTCGTCATCGGGGAGCCGTCGAATCTCATTGCCAAATGTCACTGAAATGCAAAAATCTGTTTCATTAAGTCTATTTCATTAAGAGTACGAAATCTACGTATATCTACCGTTTTGCTTTAGAGATATTGAAACTCACGTAAAAAAATTGTAAATCAATTTCGCAGTTTCAGAGGATTTTTTGCTTGGTAATTTCGCTTTCAACAAAAAAAATCTCCGGAATTTCCTTTTTCAACCTGACGCTTGGCTTCATAATTCAATAAAGCGAGGTATTAGATACCTGAAATATACAAAAACAGTAGCAATACGTGCATATTTAGCTAGAGCTTGGCTGGATTGGAAGTTAGAGATTTTCAGCCGATATCAATAAGTGTAGCCGTGACGACCATGTTCGACAAAATATCCTGCCCCCATTCAAGGCCATTTCCCCCGTCCACCCCAAAATTGAAATTGGTGATCGGATCGAAAGTTCAGCTCGGACAAAAAAATATCAAGCGAAGAAAATTATGACTTAACGAATTGTGGCTTCAAAGAACTCTTCAATTATCACTTTATCGAGGAAAATGTAAAGCGTTAAATTCCGTACTGATTTCCGGGGAGTCTGTGGCAAAGTGTGGCCTAGTGGGTGAACAGGAGAGTGCGGGCTTTTTGGTTCAGATTTTTCTGGCTGATACCTTCATTTTTCCCTAGCAGTCCGGATTTGTTATCAAATCTAATTAAATAAAAAAATTTTTTTTTTTTTTTTTTCGCGCGGGGGGCCCCCCCGCGGGTTAAAAAAGGGGGGGGGGGGGGGGGGCGGGGGGGAAAAAAAAAAAAACAACACCAAAAAAAAAAAGGGAGGGGGGGGGGGGGGGGGGGGAGAAAAGGGGGGGGTTTGGTTGGGGGGGGGGGCCAAATTTTTTTCTCGGCCCGATTTTTTTTTAAGTTTTTTTTTTTTTCAGGGGGGGGGGGGGGGGGGGTAATGGCCCGCTGCTTTCTGCGATCTGCCTGAATAAGAAACTAAGTTCCGATATGTCCTCTCCTCCAAGCGAGAAAAGTATGTTTGTTTTCTGTACAGCCGATTTCTCGGCCGCCAGGCCGAATTTCGCACTAATTTTCCGAATGGAGGTGCAGTAATGCATTTGCCAGACACGCAGTTTTTTGTTTTGCGAAGGTCTTTCATTTAAAAATTTTACAAGCAAAATAGCAAAAATCATCAACAAAACGGGCGACGAGCCGTGGATCACGCGTTCAATGAATTCAGACTAAAAAATACAATCTTGGTTACTTTTGGCACGCGACGGTCTCTCGGGTTGGGCACTCTATTCTAGCAACAAACATAGTTCAGCAACAAACATACAGGGTGTCCCAAAAAACGAACCATTTGGCATTTCGCCGTATTACATCCAATCCGTCCCAAACTGGGACCAGAGGTGTATCAGACCCTCAATAACTACAATCCTGACTTTTAGCCCGGTAGCTATAGTGGATCTCGAGTTATAGCAAAAACAAACTTTATTTTCGATTTTTCATAGGGTTTTCGTGGAATTAGACCCCCTAAACATTAAGTGAAAATGATCCGCTAGGCCTTCTTTACCTTACGAAATTTCTTTCCGGGCTAAAATTGATCAAATAAGCTTTGATTTAGGCTATTTTTACAACTCAAAATCACCCCCGAGATTAAGCGAAATTAGGGATTCGCAGCCGGAAGTCGATGCAGATCTATGCAAAGTCCAAAAAGATAGCCGGGAAAACTGTTTGTAATTCCGGGAAAAACAGTATTTATGGTATAACTCAAGAACTACTGTAGCTACAGGGCTATAAGTCAGGATTGTGGTTATTTAGGGTCCGAAACACCTCTGCTCCAATTTTGGGACCGATCGGATGTAACACGGCGAAATGCCAGATGGTTCGTTTTTTTTGGGACTCCCTGTATTTCTTGGCTCTCGGTGTGCGTGGCTTACGCCTGACCCTTGCTCTAGCGCCGCAGGCCATAGAAAGTTACAAGGTGCACCCTGCTTACAAGGTGATGTTTGCACTGGGTAAGCGAGTCTCTCTCTCTCTCGCTTTCCCTTTCTCTCTCTCTCTCTCGCTCTTAATCCCCTATCGAGATATCCCCCGGACAGACAAACGGAAGTACATGCAAAGTGGCACACACAACCACTATTTTTTAATATATAGTAAGATGATCGCATTCCTTGGCTACGGTAGCCACTTGGATTTTTTTGGCTTCACGTGAAAATACCACAAATGTGGCACGTTCGTTTCTAGAAAACTAGAAAGTTTCAAAAATCATCTTGAGCCGTTTGCTTTTCCCGCACACCAAGTACAAGACGGGCAACCCGGTGCCCTTTAAAAACGAAGAATCTCCAAAAACAAAATTATATTTTGGTCTTCATCTCCCTGGAGAACCCGCCGACCGAGACATCAACTTCCGCATCCCTTAAAAAGACCAAGACTACGTGTCCTCAGTTAAATTCCTGTCCACCGCACGGTCGTACTTCAGAGACCTCCAGGGAGTCGAAAACCAGACAAAACCGATTTTCTTTCTGGTCGGAAATCGAAGCACGTTCCGAGAAACAGGACAACGGCAAAAAGGCGAGGTTGTAGGAAACAAGATGTCCAGGGAGTTATGAAAATCACGGATTCGTAGTCGAAACACGTTGCTGCGGGTTCCGGGAAAATATTAAAACTCGAGTTTATTTCTTAAAAAGTGTTGTCACACCAGTGACAATAATTTGCGCACTCGATAGCCGGGAGAGCAAAAGACGGGGAACTTTGGGCACGATTTATTCAAGGGTCCCGGTGGGGTACCCTTTTATGAATACACAGCAAAAACGGGGTAAACGGGGACTGGGACAAAGGCGATGATGAAGGCGAAGAAGGCGGCGATGAAGGCGAACACGAAGGCAATGGAGACGGCCGGAGAGTAGACGAGCCTCGCGGTGGCGAACGGCTTGCTAGACCCGGGAAGACGCAGATGTTGACTTGATGAGAGGAAGAAGGCGGGCGTTTATATAGTCGGGAACGCAGGGAATACAGGGTCGCCTTCCGGATGCCGCGGAACCGCATGCAAAGTGGACATGCGAACGTCGGTGGACGAGGGCTTGTACTTGAACACGATGTTGTGGCCCTGGATCGCGGAGACGCCCATAGAGAAGAAGAAGGGGAGCACGGTCCATCAGCACGGCACTGCGGGCTTCTGAGGATGGCCGGAAGGAAAGAGAAGGCTGCTCGTAACAGCGGATTGTATTGAGTTATAGTTATTTGGAGAATTTATTAGGTTAGGTAACCGTGATCGTCACGGGAACGTGACAAGTGTCCACAATATAGGATTTTGAACCCGAGTCTAGATTAAAAGAGCGCATTAATGGGAATTGTATGGAGATCTATTGGCCATTATGGACATCGCTAGGTTTAGAGAAACCGCGACGCACAGCGCGCAGACAGCTCTGTAGTGCCCAGCCAACGATAGCATCAATGCATTATTTCTTAAGCAGTGAAATAGCGAGCCCGCGTTGCGTTTCGCCGTCATCGTTATTTGGAGCACGTGCCGTTTCGTTAAAACTATTTACTATAATACCACTGAAATATTTAGTCCGAACAGAAAGAATTTAAATCCATCTTTATTTTTTTTCGGTATAGCAGAGATCTAACAGACTTTTGGAAGTTTTTCGAAGTTTAGCCCCTCAGGTTCAAACCTAAATTTAGAACCGTCCATTCCAATTCCACCTACTGATTTGTGATATTTGTGTGATTGATACTTTCGGACCAAACGCGATCCCCGGGGACCCACATCGAATTTCTGGAGCCAACCGACAAAACATAGTCGGATAAGACTAATTGCCGCGATTCTCTGCTTGTTATTTCGGATTTGCGAAAAAGTAAAAATTCAGCGCACCCTCGGAAATCATTTCCGTTTTTTTTTGGATCTAACTTGGTTCCGGACAACGATGAACAACTATTTCATCTATGGCTCGCTGGAGGATACGCCGAAATATTCGTGTCGGTATGGTTAATTCTCTAACTCTCTCTGCCCCGCTATCTCTCTCTCTCTCACTCTATCTCTCTCTATTTTTGCGTAATATATTAGCCATACCTTAGCAATGCTACGCCCGAACCTCGAAATCCGAATCTACCATTGGGAGTCTTCTACATCGTGACCGGCTTCGTCGTGCAGGTGATTTTTTTCTCTCGCTGTCGCTGTCTTTCCTTCTTTCTTTCTCACTCTCCCTTTATCTCATCCACTCCCTCTCTCTCTATCTCTCTCTGTCTCTCTCTCTCCCTGTCTCTCTCTCTCTCTCTCTCTCTTTCTCTCTTTCTCTCTCCTTCTAACTCCTCGATTCCAGCTCGCCTATCTTGCGTCCCTCCTCGGTATCGGCCGCAAGGAGAACATACAGTATCCTGCCTACAAGCTCATGTTCGCGCTGGGTATGGTAGCAAAATTGCTTTTAAAAGGACGCTGACTCCTAATGAGGTTAAATACGTAATTTTAGCCATATTCGATCTAATGAATATATTTGATTGTGGGTATTGGATGGGCTACTTTACGATCTATGGTTTCCATTTTTGCGATAGACCAACGGAGATTTATTTAACCGGATTGTACTGTGAACGTACGTTTATATTAAATCGAAAATTTCACAAACGATAAACACAACACAAAGCATAGCAAAATCGTCTCTTTTAGTTTTCTATAACTCGGCGTCATTAACTTCCGTGTCCCTGCTTTTCAATCGTCTCCTCGATGTGGCTGAATGTCGTTATCGTGATTTGCTGTTCAAGGTACATTCTTTCGCTCTCTCTCTCTCTCTCTCTCTCTCTCTCTCTGTCTGTCTGCATCTCTGTGTCTCTCTCCTGCTCACTTATCACGTTTAGGGGAAATCCATCTACCTCTTCATTCTGGTTCCCTTTGCTATCGGTCTCTATTTCGCTGGGTTTGAGCACCCAGTCGTCTTCAACCCAGACTATGGTACTTTCATCTTCGTCCCACTGATCCCAGGGAATATGGACCATGAGGTAAATCCTTTCCTGCTTAATGTATCCCTCTTTCAGTACAACTTCGACCGTCAAACCTGGCTAAATATGTTCGTGTGCGTCTCGCTGGGCACATTTAGCTGCCTGATCTATGTGATTCAATGGCGAAAGGAGAAGCTGATGAGCATCAAGATGGGGTCATACAGGAAGCAGGTAAGAGAGAGAAAGAGAGGGAGTGAGAACAGCAAGAGAGAGAGAGAGAGATATAAACCCGCAGGGCCTTTCTAGGTGCTTCGTCAAGCCATCCTCGTGTCTTTCTTCGTCTTCACGAGCTCGCTAATTTGGACGATGCTCGTCTTCATCCCACCCGGAGCATTTGCTATGGCCATGATGCACATTGGGCATATCTCGTGGATGTTGATGCATAGTAAGGCTAACACTAGCTCTCTCCTTAGCTCTCTCTCTCTCTTTCTCTTTCTCTTTCTCTCGCTCGCTCTCACGCACTCTCGTTTTCGTTCCCTCTCTCCCCTGCTGGCTCTATCTAATTGGAAAGCAATCTAGCATACACCATTTGTGGAATTTCAGGCACCCCGGCTCTAATCTACCTGAGCTTCAACGAAACGATACGTAGCAACGTTCGTCGTCTCAGCAGGATGGCACCCACTTCCCGAATCTGCCATACAAGCACTGGAGGAGCCGGAGGACCAGAGATCCCAGCTCCAAATATGCCCGCATGATCCTCTTAATGCATCCGATTATCCTACTATATCTTCCGTAATTCATATAAAAACCAAAAATAAATATTTTATTCAAAAGGCAGCCAAAAAACAAATTTTCCTTTTTTGTGATTTTTGAGAGTCTGGTAGTCCAATTTTGAGCCCTAACTACATCGTTCCTGCGCCCAGGACTAGACTCTACCGCAATAGATACGCACCAACCTTAAAAATGTTTAGACTCGCGATCTTGTTTTCTTGCACGCAGCTTCACAACTACGTCCGGATCTTTGAAATATCCTCTAGAGACCAAAGCATGCTTGTTTTCGTCTAGCGGACGCAATCTAGTAATTTGTTATTCCCCCATTTGAACAATTTGGGCTCTTCCTGGCCAATATCTAAGCTACTCAATCTTCAGTCTAGCGTCTAGCCCTTCCTGAACCTGAAAACGCCGAATTTTCTCTAGATGAACAACTACATCCTATATGGCTCGCTGGAGGATACGCCGAAATATTCGTGCCGGTAGATTAACCAGTTTTTGGGGGAGTATCACCGTAGCAACAAAAAAAATCAGGAAACCAAGCTGTTTAGAAATGCAACATCTGAACCTCAGAGTCCAAACGCGCCCCTTGGCATATTCTACATTGTGGCGGGCGTTGTCGTGCAGGTACTACGGTTCTCTCTCTCACGCTGCCAATCTTCCTCTCTCTCTCACGCTCTCGATCTCACTCTCAATCTCTCGGTCTAACTATTCGATTCTAGCTCGCCTATCTAACCTCTCTCCTCGGCATTGGCCGAAAAGAGAACATACAGTATCCTGCCTACAAGCTCATGTTTGCGTTGGGTACAGCTTGGTAGTCATGCCGAAACTAATTAATTTCAGCCATATTCGATCTCCTAAACATTTTTGTTTGTGGATATTGGATGGGATACTTCACGATATACGGATTCCACTTTTGTGATCGACCGACTGAGATATACCTCACCGGCGTTTACTGTTGTTGTAAGTAGGACCCAAACATGCTACACTAATTAATCCTAAGTATTCTATAATGCCACTTGCCTTACTTCCGTCTCTCTACTTTTTAATCGGCTGCTTGATGTGGCTGAATTCCGATGGCGGGATGTGTTGTTTAAGGTAGTTTTCAACCGCCGCCTCACTTGCTCTCTCTCTCTCTCCCTCTCTCTCGATCTCTCTCATACCTAAATTCAGGGCAACGCTATCTACCTCTTCATCTTTGGTCCATTCCTCGTTGGGCTCTACTTTTGCACATTTGAGACCCCGGTACTATTCAATCCTGATTACGGTACCGTCATCTTCTATCCTATGATACCTGGCAATATGGATCATGAGGTAAACGTTCCACTGACCGCCTAAATACGAGTTAAGTATAACTTCGACCACCAGGTCTATCTCAACAATTTCGTTGCCTTTTCGCTCGGAACTTGTAGCATTTTGATTTATGTAATTCAATGGCGTAAAGAAAAGATGATGGGCGTGAAGATGGGATCGTATCGGCAACAGGTTGGAGAAATAGAGAGAGGAGAAAGAGTGAGAGAGGCGAAGATGAAAAGAGAGAACGTGAGAGAGAGAGAGAGAGAGAGAGAGAGAGAGAGAGAGAATGAAGGAGAGAGAGAGAGCAAGAGAGGCGGAAGAGAGAGAGAGTGAGAGAGAGAGAGAAAGAGAGAGAGAGAGAGAGAGAGATAGAGAAAATGAATGCAAGCGAGAGATCGAGTGGACCCCTTCAGATCCTCCGCCAGGCCATTCTCGTCTCGATGTTCGTCTTCACAACCACGCTAATTTGGAGCATGCTCGCCATCATCCCTCCGGGTCCACTTGCGATGGCAATGATGCATATTGGGCATATTTCGTGGATGTTGATGCATAGGAAGTCTGCTCTAGATCTTCTCTCTTCCTCTCTCTCTATATCTCTCTCCCTCTCTCTCCCTCGCTCTCTCTCTCTCCCTCTCTCTCCCTATCTCTCTCTTTCTCACTCTCGCCCCCTTGTGATCTGCCATCATTATCAAAGCGAACTAGCAAATACCATTTGGGATTTTAGGCACGCCTGCCCTGGTATATCTGAGTTTCAACGTGACGATCCGTAGCCACGTTCGTCGGTCCCTTGGAATTCGCGCCTCGTCTCGAATTTACCATTCCGGAAGCGGAGCCGTCGGATCGGACGTACCCATCCCCAACCTGCCATAATTCACCCATTTTTGCATCCTTGGCACTTATAACTTTGCAAAAACTGGAGAATAAAGATGTAATTCATTTTTGTGCTATGTGTCACTACGCGCCTGCAAGTTAAAAAAGGCTTAAGTGGGCGTAATGAAGAGAAAATATTTTTTCCATTCTCGCCTGTCTCTCTGTGGGTTTCTCTCACTTTCACGCTCTCTCTCACCCTGATTCTCTCTCCCTCGTGCTTAGGGTTAACACTTTGTTTAGGCGATATAACTTTGTCCCTTGCTGTGGAAAGAAAATGGTAATCGCAAATATTACCAGAGATAACGGTTTAGTCGCGAGTGCTGTTTTATTGTCATAATTTTCCAACCGATCCAACTCCCTAGGGGGCCAACGCACCCTATTTTGTCTTTCACTTTTTCGTATCACCATGACATTGACAAGTACAATTAGTGCGCTCCGAGGTGTTTACAGCTTCATGATTATCGACAAGCAAGCCTTTTCTTCACCACCACAAAGTTGTTGTTTGATATATTTCAAAAATTAATCAATATGAATAACTACTTTAAATATGGCTCGCTGGAGGATACACCAAAATACTCGTGTCGGTACGTCGAGCAGCGTTTGAAGTTATAGGGTTTTCTCTCTCTCTCCCTCTCTCTCGCTCTATCTGTCTGTCTGTCTGTCTCTTTCTCTCTGTCCCTCTCTCTTCCTCTATCTCTCTACCTCTCGCTCTCTCTTTCTCGCTCTCTCTCTTGCTCTCGCTCTCTCTCCTCTGTCTCTGCCCCTCGTCTCTCGCGACAAGCGCATTTTAAAAATGCCACGTTCCAAGCCGCGACGCCAAACGTACCTCTTGGTATTTTTTTACATCGTCGCTGGCTTCCTCGTGCAGGTCGCCTATCTGATCTCCCTACTAGGGATCAGCAGAAAGGAGAACATACAGTACCCCGCCTACAAGCTCATGTTCGGATTGGGTACGAGGGGTTTTATGCTTGTTCAAAACTTGGAGTAATTACAGCCATATACGATCTACTGAACATTTTTGTTTGTGGCTATTGGATGGGATACTTTACGATTTATGGTTTTCACTTTTGCGATAAGCCGACGCTCATTTTTTGGACCGGACTGTATTGCGGACGTATGAAAACTCATAATGTAATCAAATCTAATCAAATTTATAGTTTTCTTTATCGCCACCTGTCTTACTTCTGTGTCGCTGCTTTTCAATCGACTTTTGGACGTTGCGGAATGTCGAGGGAGAGATCTGTTATTTAAGGTACGGTTTATGGTTATTCTCTCTTCCTTTTTTTTTTTTTCCCCCCCCCCCCCCCCCCCCCCCCCCCCCCCCTCGCCTCTCTCCCCCTGTGGCCCTTCTCTCTCTCTCTCTCTCTCCCTCTCTCTCCATCTCACTCTCTGATTTTTTCTAAATTTTAGGGAAAATCCATCTACCTCTTCATCTTTGTCCCATTCCTCGTTGGCCTCGATTTCTCGACCTTCGAAACCCCAGTCCTTTTCAATCCAGACTACGGTACCGTCATTTTCCACCCACTCATCCCTGGGAATATGGATCATGTGGTAAATCATGCTCTAATTACCGTATCCGTTTTTTAGTATAATGTCGCGAATCAGATTTACTTGAATATATTCGTCTGTACGTCGCTGGGGACTTGCAGCATCTTGATTTACGTGATACAGTGGCGAAAAGAGAAGATCATGGGATTGAAGATGGGATCTTATCGGAAGCAGGTACTTCAGCTATGAATTTAAGCACATTTTGACGTCGTAACGGATTACACTCGGTCGAACGATCGTTAAATCCGTCAGAATAATCAAAGGAAAGTACAGTAATGACTTTTTCGTAGAGCAGTAAGGAGTGGCCTATCGTAAATAGTTACGATTGCTTGCGATTTCATTACTTGAGATCTTCTCACTTCAATTATAACAATCTTGCGTCTAAGGTTCTCCGCCAAGCCATCCTGGTATCGCTTTTCGTCTTCACGACCACCTTGATTTGGACAAGCCTCGCCTTCATCCCTCAAGGCTCATTTTCGATTGCACTGATGCATATCGGGCACATTTCGTGGATGTTGATGCATAGTAAGGCTATTGAAAATCAACCTCTCTCTTCTCTCTCTATCACCCTCTCTCGCTCTCTCTGTCTCTCTCCCTCTCTCTCACGCTCTCTCTCTCGCTCTCTCTTTGTCACGTTATCCGAATTCGAAACGTATTTTGCTACTTTTAGGCACCCCAGCAATGATCTATCTGAGCTTCAACAAAACGATCCGAAATAACGTTCGCCGCCTCGTCGGGATTGCCCAAGTTTCTCGAGTTTACCACACGAATGGATCGGAAGTCGTAGCACCCAGTATCCCTTGAAGGTTGCTTTGAAATTATTTTTGTCTCCTGCGTACACCGATATAATAATAGTGTATTTTATTATTTCCCTATTTCCTGATTGTAATACTCGTCGGCACCGCCCAAGCCGAAGCTAGTAGATTACGGTAGACCTCGCCATGCGGGGCAACTTTTCCATCAAGTCGTGGGCTTCTTGCTTCGTCGAATTCACGTTCCCTCCTGAAATGCCCGTTTTTAGTTCCGGTTTTTTTGGTTATTTGGTTTTTGAATTAAAGGCAAGGCTGGACCACATTTCAATTTTACTTTTTATTTCTAAAAACCTTTTCTTATCTATTTTTACAAAGTTAATTATTGTAATCTTCATGAGTTGATACCTTTCTCGTAATCTCTGCAGCGCAACTCGATACATAATTGGCATAACAACGATGTAATAAGGTGTTATCTGGAAAACATTTAGTTCATTCAATATTTTCAAGATTAAAATCCAGATACGGTCAGTTAAGTTTCTAAACCTCATAAAAAGCTTGTCAAAAACTCA
Source organism: Mesorhabditis spiculigera (assembly GCA_958295435.1). Taxonomy (NCBI): domain Eukaryota; kingdom Metazoa; phylum Nematoda; class Chromadorea; order Rhabditida; family Rhabditidae; genus Mesorhabditis; species Mesorhabditis spiculigera. The sequence goes on from CATQJA010002659.1 coordinate 2,992,542, forward strand.
CATATGTCAACCCATCAATATTCTTCATCTCCACATAATCCTTCACGGCTCCAGCGTACCAGGGCCACGCAAAGTAGATGATATTTTGGAATGCAATGACTAGGCAGTGGAAGAAAATAACAGGAAGAAAGGAATTGACGACAAGGAGGGAATACCGCATCCGATAGGTGTGCTGTAGACTGCGGCGGTTTCGTCTGAAAATTGGATTTGAGCGGTTTTCTAGTTTTGCTAATTTGCATAGACCACAGGAGGAACTTTGATTTTCAAGGGAAGAATCGTAAATCAGACGTTTTTAAGAAAATTTAAAGATCACGAAATTTGTAGCAAGCAACAAACTCACTTTTTCAGTCTATACTCGCAAAAGAATTTGAATAACAACCCGTAAAACATCGTAGGCACGTCGATGCAGATGACCACCAGGTTGAGGTCGTTTATGAAGGGTTCAGTATACTAAAAATAATATTATCTAATATTTTTTTCTGCATTAATGGAAGCGCAGTTGAAGCCAGACCAGTACTTGCTGCTACGATACCGTATTCAACACTACGCTACGCTTAGCTACACTACGCTTAGCTACGCTACGCTTAGCTACGCTACTCTACACTGAGTAGCGCGACGTTACACTACGTAACGCTACGCAACCGCAACGCTACGCCAAAAGTAAAATACGTTGTTAATCGCGTCATACGAGTACGTTGCGTAAAGTTATAATACTTTTTAGAAGTAGAAACCAAGGGGTTTTTATTTTCACATACCATGGTTTCCTGCAAACAATGCAATATGCTTAGATTATGCCCGTATTCGGCAGTATTATACCCGACAGCGATGTACACGTAGAAACAGATCTGGAATGGATTACGACATGAAATAAAGAACATTACCTTACACAAATAGTCTTAGAAACTGACCTAAAAAGCCACAAAAAGCCTCGTCAGCCGATTGCAGAATTTTTCGGTAATACTGGGGTGAATGGCCAAGGAGCGCTCGAATAACAAGAGTAGAATCGTGCATGACATGGAGAACATGCAGCAACCCTGGAAATAAGAATATTTTAGTTTTATATGCATTTTGAATGATTGTTTGGTGTAATGTATCGTACGTACCGTATATAACTAACGTATCTAGTAAGTCTGGGGCACTCAGCTTTTAAGGGGGGTTTCCGAATAATGTTTTGTTTTTAATTTACAAGAATCGCATCTGTGGATTTTTAAAGACTACCAGAACGATGGAACGCGCACTGTCACCCCGAGGGTGCTGCCCCCAAGAACGCGCAGAGAGGGTCGTCATTAGTGGTGTTCCGTATTGGGCAAAGACCCGCTAGGGTTTGGGGCGCCTCTGACTCCCTTGCCCACTTGGCCCTGTGGTATAATGGCTAGCGCGTCGGACTCTGGAGCGGACCATCGCGGGTTCGACCCCCCGCCCGGTGCGCAACTTTCTTGCTCTCAACGATATTTCATCGTTCTGACGGGCTTTAATTGGCGCAGATTGCAAACCGAAAAGCTTACTTGTATAATTTTGTAAACAAGGCATGAGTGACTGCTTAATACCAGCGTGCAAGGATCGCTTGATAGAAATCGGAGGATGATGGGTTGCCACTAAAATGAAATCAAGATTTAAATAAGACGTAATAAAGGCCTTAATTTGACTTATACTTGATCAATTTTTCTCAAAAGGCTAATTTGATATCTTCATTAATTTTGTAAATATAAGGTTTAGGGCTTTGCATGCCAATAAATTCCGCAAAAATTTCTCAAATAATACCTTTAAATTGTGGGAGAAATATTGTAAGTACTTGTTATTTTTCGAAATTTAGCATAATTTTTCTGAAATTTCAAGTTCAAACCCCCACATGCGTAATCGCATTTATCAACGCGTAAATAGCGACGATGAGCAATTTGAAGCCGATTAGACTCTAAAAAGCTTTAGATTCTCAGGATTCGATTAGCATTTGAATCAATTACGGCACTAAATCCTAATTGTCATCTAACTCAACTCACATGCACTTCTTTATGAATCCATATCAACTTCCGCGCAAACATATATCCCACAAAAAGTACAGTACCCGAGCTGAGGGCCGCTTTGAAGATGGTCTGCCAGATGTACCTGGAAATATAAAATATCCCACCTATTTAAGTTTATTAATTACCCTCCTATTCAAATTATCACAATTTAGGGATTTTTTACGTTGTCTATTCAGGGTTTAATTTTTATTCTCACTTACCATGTCCCAAAAGTTAGTTTAGCGACGGCGGCGCAAAGTGGATCTTCGGCGGTTGTTGTGGACATCTTCTAAGACTTAAATAATTTTGGTTAAGGCACGTAAAATTAGGACAAAAAAAACATGAATGCAAGGGTTGCAGTAATTACGATAAACTACTAATGGAACTCCACAACAAATTTCGGTGTCGGTATTTGCGTCTGTGTCGATGAATGTAAAATTCATTGTTGAAATTTCCAAAAGTAAAAATAATTAAATTCACGACCATCTGTAGTAGAAAATCGGCATATTCAGACGAAGGGATCACGGGGCTTGTTGGATAGCACGTCTTTTGGCTATTTTCTAAGTCCCTGGGGCCCCGAATTATAGGACTCAACACCGCCCTCGTCTAATTTCTGAAAGGATCACCATGAAAAATCAGACGGTGGGTGCATACGACCCGAAAGGAGCTACTCTTCAAAAATCACACAGCTTTTTATGTGGCAAACTACCGAAAACGGATATTTAAAAAAGCCTTGACACTGTTTGCCCGGTAAAGGCTGAATTTTGGAGCCGTTTGCAGGACAATCGTTTTGCTGCGCTCCTTTAGGAAAGCTGGACCGAAGAGTTCCAGTTCTTGCTAAATGGCTCGGAAAAAGTTTGCTTTTTGCAAATTGAGCTCTCAGCCGTGGGATAAAAAACTAAAGGTAAAAAACATGTGTACGAATCGGTACCATGGGAAAGTAGACACGATGGGTGGTCAGTTCCGGGAAGCAGGAGTAACCGCTTGGAAAAACGACTGTTCTTTGGATTTAAAGAAAGGGAGAGATAGAGAGAGATCGGGAGAGCGAGAGAGAGAGGGAGAGATAGAATGGGGGAGAGTGAGAGTGAGAGAGTGAAAGAGCGTGAGAGAAAGTGTGAGACCTAAAGTGATAGAAAAAGAAGGTGAGAGAGAGCGAAAGTGAAAGAGAAAGTAGAGAGAGAGAGAGAAAGTGAGAGAGAATGTGTGTGAGAGATAGCTAGAGTGAGAAAGAGTGAGAGCGAGAGATAGCGAGAGAGGGAAATCGAGAGAGAGCCAGAGAGAGCGAGAGAGAGAGAGAGAGAGAGGGAAGGAGAGCGCTAGAGAGCGATAGAGTGAATCCAATAAACTTTGAAAATCCATATCACCTGATGAAACTTGAAATTTCACTAATTCAGTGTTCGTCTAAAACCATCAATTTTCAAGCAAAAACGCAAGAACCGTAGTCGCCCATCACAAATGGGGAACAAAAAAAGTAGGCGAACCGCAAATTTCAAAATTTAAAGATTTAATTTTAAATTTTAAATTTTAAGATTAAAAAATTTAATTTTCAAAAACGCACGATGCACTTGACGAAATTACAGAGAAATTATCGTAATTAAACTCAGCGCAAAACGTAAGAGTTTGTCAAATTGAACTTCCGTGAACTTTTTGAGCCTTCAAACTGTTTGGAATTTTAAGGCTATTGAGTTTTTCTCAATTAAAGTTTATTGGCAAGCTAGCGGAGACCATTTGTGGACCGTTTTTTTTAAATTTTTATGCTACTCACGCTTCAACAAAATGCAAAATTGACTGTTTGTTCCAAAATGTAGCCTATATTTTCTTAATAGTAGCGTAGTAAATGTCAGAAATTGTATATGAAGAAAAGTATCAAACCAGTACCCCATCGGCTATAGCTAAATGCCAATAATTATGGGTTACTATGGATTTTTGCTGTACTTGACCAAAATGAAAAAGTGTCATCTGACATGCGAAAGGCGATTTTCAAGGCATCGAATTATTATTGTAAAGTAGGAATCGAATGGATAGAATTAATAAATCGAATTAAGAGAAAAAGTTCTAAAAAAGCTGAAGGTTCGAAATTTACAATTAAGCCATGCGCAGCTAACTAATGACTTATTTGTTAAAGTTCGGCAGCGGAAAATTTCTGAGTAATTGTAGACACTGATTTGCCTACGGTATTTTGCAATTTTATTTGCTGAAATTCATTTTTGTTAAAGCACATTTTCTCGGGCTCATTAGTTCCAAATTTTATGTTGTAAATTCGTTCTTTCCGAAACCGATTTTCTTCGAAATTTGATTTTTGCGCAATTTGACTTTATCGAAATTCCATTTTTTTATCGAAATGATACTATAAAGCTATTCATCTCAATTCTTGCGTTTTTCGTTCCTATTCATTTGGCAGTGTATGCATTTCTGTGCCGCGACACGCGACGCGTCGGGAAGCTGTTCTAATCGATTACGCAATGGAAATTCGGTTGCGGGACGCGTGCGTTGCGTCTCGGGTTCGAAAAAGTTAGCAGTCATGCCTTGCTCGTGCCTTTAAAATTGCATTTAGATGCTTGACCTTGAGAGTTGTCAAGCCCTAGCCTACGGGAGGGGTCGACTCTCGTCCTTCATAGTTCCTTAAATTTTCAACTGCTCGGCATAGCTTTATTAAATTTCCCACTCCTTTCGATAATAAGCAAAATACGCGTCGTTTTGGCCGTGTTTTTCTACGACTGATACCGTCATATCCTGAGGGCGGGTGGTTTGTCTCCTGAAAAACCTTAAATTCAGTCTTCAAGCTGACATTTTTATCTATTAAAACTGATTCAATCATTAAATGAAAAAAAAACATGAAAATCGTGAAAATTATCCAGGGTTACTCACCTGCACAATAGCATCAAAAATTGATATCGCCAGTCGGCGACGGTGAGCAGGCTAATAGGAGTAAAAGCAAAAATTGCACTAAAAATTAAAGTTTTTCTATTATAATTAAAGTATCACCATGCGTTCAGCAGCTCGAGGCATGCCATCATCACTTGAGAATCCAGCTCATTCTCATTAAAGGCAAGCAGCGACCAGCCCACCCAGCCCATCAACACAATGTTCACGACAACGGACCAGGCGACGAAGTAGCGAAGTAGCTAAAAATATAGGGTATTGCTTCTAGGAAGTATTAAGATAACTGGATAATGAGTTTTTAGAAGTAATGCTTGAACCTTATAGAATTTCGAAAAATGCAAAAGAATAAATCGTAGATGCTAAAAATCAAGCGGCCGATCGGCTACACTCAACTTCTATTGACGCGGGGGGACAGCGTTATCAGGCGGAAACCAACATCACACTAATGGTACATTTGGCCCTCCGAAAACCCTCTCTCTATTTATCTCTCTTTCTATCTCTCTTTCTATCTCTCTGCTCTTTCTCTCTCTCTCTCTCTCTCTCTCTCTCTCTCTCTCTCTGTGTTTCTCTCTCACTCTCCCTGATTTCTCGAAACATTTGCATGCTAACCACTAACTTATCCACGTTTTTCTAAAAATCTTCGCAAGCCTCCGCAAACCAATCGTTTTTTTAAGTAATCACGCCGCTTTAGCTTTACGCCTTCAGTTCCGTACCTTCAGTGACCTCAAATTCTCCTCAATCTGGTATCGCATTGATAACTGGTATCCCTTCGCGCTTCCTTTTCCATTGCTCATCTTTTTGACGATCTTCGAATTTTTATAAGTGAGGTAGAAGTGCATCTTAATTTTTGCTTACACTTTTCCTATAAAGATTACCGATAAAAATCCCATAATAAAGCAAAAATAGGGCGGAATACAGTAGTAGACGATTTCCTGTCGGCAGTAGGAGCTTACTGGAACTTATTTTAGCGGATAAACGGTATAATTTCATACAAAAAATTCCGATGAGACAGATGGAGACGGCCGACACAGATGTAAACGAAATAATCCAATTCGCAATTGTTGTTTTGCGTATTCTCTCGTAGTTTTTGATCCGGCGAGTGGCAATAATTCTAAAGCAACTTTAGATTTTTCAATTAAAAGTTTTTAATGCTAAATTATTTTCTACACGTGTTTTTAAACGCTAAAAATTGATGAAGCTTTTACCGTTCTCCCACGATCATCAATACCGTATATCCAATTGCGACAGAGGAAAATACTCTCAAAAATGCAAAAATAAACATTAAGACGTCGAGGACGACGTATTCTAAAAATTCCATTGAGATTTTGATGTGAAAATTCAATAAAAATTATTTAATTTTTTTGGGGACCATGATAATTTATTTTATGTTGTTTTATTTTTAAAATAAAAGAATAACAAACCAGAAAGGAAATTCCAGGTAATTCCGAGCCAAAAACCCACCTCCAGCCGAGATAAATCCAAATTGGTATGGCGCCTGCAGAAATCGGGAAATTGGATGTAAAAATAGGCACCAGGTCGCGAATAGCATGATTTTTCGGAAATTTTTGTGGAAGCGGACGGTGCGCGAAATCGATACGATAAATATGGCGTTTATTAAGATCGTTGCTAGGTGTAGGGCGTACTCAAGAACGCATACTGTAGTGAGGATACGCCGTCCGAATTCGGATTGCTAAAGGTTTTATAAAAGTGTTTAGTTTTGCCGGTTTGTAGTCTGTAGTCTTGTCAGATTGTAGTTGTATTTTGGGCTGTTTTGCAGTTTGTAGCTTTGTGAATTTTAGTCTGTAGCTTTACCAGCTTGTAGTCTGTAGTTTTACCAGTTTTGTAGTTCATAGCTTTTAGATTTGTTGGATTGTAGTTTGTGGTTTTGCCAGGTTGTATTTTGTGGTTTTGTCAGTTTGTATTTTGTGGTTTTGTCTGTTTGTAGTTCATAGGATTACTGGATCGTAGTTTGTAGCTTTGTGTATTTTTTAGCTTATCTTTTATAACTCTTAGATTTTAAAAAGATACAAATGGTGTAGTTTGTAGCTTTGTGTATTTTGTGGCTTATATTTTACAATTTTTTAGATTTTTAAAATCGATTAGTTTTACGCTTATCTGATTACGACACGTATTTAGAACCAACCTCCAATATCGTGCCATCATAAAATATTGCCGTAAATAAATACCACTGGCCGCCGTTGAGTGGGTAAAATAGCATACTGTAGAATTAAAGATAAACAAAAATACACGCTTTATTTCCCCGCGAATACACTCTGCAACGAATCACCGAAATTCACAGATCTCTATAATGGGTTCGGCTCGTCATGGAAATACAAAATACATTAAAAATAAAAAACATAAATCGCAGAAAATTGTAAAAAACGACAAATGCAGTAGATGAGTTATTTGAAAACAAGGAGAAGCCAATAAAAGGAAAGTTTCGCAAAAACAAACTAGACAACCGTAATTTCTTTTAGAAGACCCAATATTTAACCAAAAATAAAAATGTTACGATCTTTATTTAAATATGTGCGTTCAAAATTTGGTTTAATTAGATAAGAAAATTTAGTATGTTTTATAATATTCGTGAAGCCGCTATAAAAGATTAAAAATGTACATAAAATCCCGACAATTGGGTCCTTTTACCCGAGCTGGTCGCAGATGTTGTTGTGGAGCTGAAAATTCTTTGCTAAAATGCTGTATTTTTTTGATCAATTTTGCTTTTGAAGTATGAATTTTGCAAATTTTTCTGAAAGAATGGCTGACTATAAAGGGTTTTCATTCATAAGGGAAACTGCGCAAAATCCTATTTTATAAAAGCTACCAAAAGTCTCTAGCTGACCGCCGCCAGGTGAATATTCAGAGAAATATCAGAAAATCATGCGTCAGCCGACCAAAAAAAAGTTTTTATCTAGAATTCTCGGGAGTCTGGAAAATGAGAATTTGCAGATGCTACTAACAAGGAGTGGGCGTAGGCTTAGGCTTAGCTTAGGCTTAGCTTAGGCTTAGCTTAGGCTTAGCTTAGGCTTAGCTTAGGCTTAGCTTAGGCTTAGCTTAGGCTTAGCTTAGGCTTAGCTTAGGTTTGAGACTTAGGCTTAGGCTTTGGCTTAAGCTTGCACAGAATATTGTCTTTTCAATGCCATTAAAAATTCTTAGGATCCCAGGGATCACCTTTAGAAAACCTGCTCCCAAATTTCTTTCCTACACCAAGACATCAGGGGCATTTCCCGGTCCAAAAGTCAATTGGTCAGGTGTCGTATTTTGCGCTCATTCTAGCCCTGGAAGTAGGAAATTCAGGTGTGGGTGGCATTTGAAAATTGCAGGTTTGACGCTGGAGATACGAGGGGATTACTCTAACTCCAAAAATGTGGCTATTATACAGCTTGTGAATAACGTGGGGTGCTCGTGACCGTTTGGTCTGCTAGCTAATTCCTTTTGCGGAAGTAATTGGGTTTTAAGACGCATTACATGGTGTAATCGAATCCAAAACACTAGTCAGACCCGTGGTGACCAGACATTGAATGGAGTTGGGAGAGCAAACTAACAGGAATTGGCGAAACGATCTATGAGTTTGACTAATAGGTATTAAAAGGCGTTTCAAACCTTTACAAATTTATTATTAGATTAGGAAAAAATGTCAATAAATTAAGTAGAAACTTAAAAACCAAAACAAGCTTAGATTTTAAAAAATCTCCGTGGCGATGATGCTAATTGTCTAAGTTTCTATAAATTATATCTCATTGTTGTTTTATATTTTTGAAGGTCTATGCGATTTTAATATTGTTAAAACAAGCCAAAAACCCACCAAAATACCGGTAAATGCAGCCCCGACGATACCGATCGAGTCGGCGAGCGACGCGATTGAAAGTGAGTATTCCCGCACGTCCACTGGTACCTGAAAACATGTTTTTTAATTTTTTAAATTTTTAATGGCCATTGTCTAGCTGTTTCAATTCTAAATCAAGGCTTTCAAAACATGTTTTCTTCGCTTACAACTAATACCTACTACCGACCAAAAAGCCAAAGGTGCAAAAATGCGCTCAAGACCCGTGGGAATTTTAATCAGATGTTTGTACGGTACCTAATCAAAAATGGGAATAAAAGATTGTAAACAATACCATGAAACGAATGCAGGTCTTTCAGAAAGTTTTCAAAAGTTGCAAATCCCAAAATAGCAATTTTAAGACGCAAAAATGGCCCTGAATTTTAGTTATCGGGGTATGTAACTTAATACGTTAACTTCGCATTTTTTCGCGATTGGATTCGTAAAACTCACATGTTTATGTATATGATTAAAAGTGTTCACGTAGCTGGACCCTCCGTACAACCCCTCCATTAAGATGACGGCGAACACTATCCAGATGTGCGGCACGAAGGCGTACCGCGCCTCGATGTAGAAGAGTACGGCGTTTGCTAACTGAAAACGAAGCAATTGGGAAGGCTACAACTAAAATTAAATCATCAAGAATAAATTTTATAGAATCTTAAACCTTCCAGAAAAACGGGAAACTAGGCTGTTTTCTAGCTTGTTTTATACCCGAATTATACCGTTTTCCCAGAAGGGCTTTGGAAAAATTCGTGTAAGCGCCTACCTGTAGGATTGGGAGTAGATACAACACTTTTTGCGGCAGTTCGATAAATCGTACTGATGACCTTGAGATGAAGACTCCGACTTGGTACAAAACCTGCAATATATAGTAGGTGCAAATGGTTCTCCTGTGTAGTTTTAAATGGTACTCTAGGATGTTTAAATAGTACAGTACCTGATACCATCGATATTGACTGCCCTTCGACAACCCTAACCCATTTGCGCAGTTGAAGTAGACGAGTTGGGTCTAGAAAATGTTATTAGCTTTAAAAAGTCACATTTTTGGGTTTTAAATGAATTCGCAAAAGAAAAATTAACAAATATAGGTTAGCAAGCTAGCTTGCTACGATACGTAGATACGAAAAAGCAAGCTGCGAGAGAGGGGCGTTTTTCATTTTTTTCAAAGCAGAGAATTCGAGAGACGTATGTAGAGTGAAGAATATTATGGGGTTGGACGGGGCCAGGGTTGAAAAGTCGCGAAGCGGCTTTTCAACCCTGGTATAGGTATAGAAAAATACGTAGCTCAACAAATGACGTTGATCAGCTCATTACGGATAGAGAGAAATCATTTTGAGCTACACCTTACTGTTGAGAACTAGTCGAAAAGAGGTAAGTTGGTCCTTACTAGCCATTACATTTACTTACCAATCCCTGGTTGATCAAATACTCTCCAAAGTAGACGAGCATCAGCGGCACCATGAATTTGAGCAAAGGCTTGATTAAATTGACGCGATCTCCGAAGGTCAGGCTCCGCTGAGACGCTAGGTGGGACTCATCGCCGGCTTCTGAAAACTGCTTGTAGTGACTTTGATGTTTTGAGTGTAAGCGATTGTCCTGTTAAGGTTTCGAAGGTACTGGAGGAGCTCGGAAATACCAGTCGCTTACCTAACAATGGCTGTGCGTTTAGTACTTCCCGAATTTCGGTGCAGCACGCTGACATGCGCTTTTCTCGTCGGCCAATGTCCTGGAAAAATATTTTGGCTGCTGATTAAAGACCATCCTTGAATTCGAATCGCTACAGAAATAAAATGTAAATCGTTCGAATATCAACGGCATTAGACCTAACCGGGAGGGGTAGAATTCGAAGATATTTCACTTACCTCTGGCACCAACCAAGAAGAAGGTGAACAGCCTGGCGAATAAACGGTTTTCGGGAACTGCAACACTACCCAGTAGGCGACGGCAAAAGCGACCGGGATCGTCTGAAAATCATTAATTCTGCTAGTTTTTCAATCTGCGGTTTGCAAACCATAAAAAAATTAATCCGGAAAATCGATTGTCATCTAACTTGCCACGTGCTGAACCCATAAATACATCCTTTAAGATACCTACCAACATGATCAACATCGTCATCCGAGGCGTCAAGCCACCAAGCTGAGGTTCCGTGAGGGCAGCGTAGGCGAAGGAGCCTAAATGGCACCTTTGATATTTTGTTTAAATTTTTTAACGATAAACAACAAATTACACCCCGGGAACCTGAATCCTTAGAAGAGCAAGGTGAAACTGGGCTTACCGACAATTCCGGCTCCTCCCGTTCCAGAAGACCAGGCGGCGATTGTGGAGATTGGAAAATGTGAAGACAGCGATAGGTAAGTAATTTCTCCAATCCCAGAGCCGACTGCAGCCATGGCGACTCCTAGAATTTGATGTTTAAAGTTGTTCCTCTCTCTTCTCTCTCTATCTCTCTCTCTCTCTCTCTCTCTCTCTCTCTCTTTCTCTCTTGCGGACCTATATGCACTTACCAAAAATAGCCATTTCAAAACTCGTCGCATAGGCCACGACGAGGTAGGCAGAAAATTGTAGTGCCACCACAATAAAGTGACGGAATCTAAAAGATATAATGGGTTTCCATAGTTGAGACAACTTACCCGTAAGGTATCTTGTGGCAGAAAAATGGCATCACGATTTTGATCACCAGAATCGGGAAAATTTCGGCCAGCAAAATAGCGCCTGTCGAAGCACGACCATGGCAAGATCGGGTTTCGATTTCTTCCTAGAACTGTCGTTGTAAATCGGTGGTTGAACTATCAAACAAGAAATGCTGAAAATAGCACTTCTATTTATTTAAAATCATGCAAAACTTATTCGCTAGAATGATAACCATTACCATACACTTCTTATTGAACGGCACCCCCTCGGCTTGTTTGTGGATAATGTCGTCGGCGGCGCTCAGCATAATTACGTAGCCATAATTATTACAGAGGCCGAATAACCTAGAAGATTATACAAAGTCACTCAGCACTTAACTTAATATTTAAAAGTGTCTAGAAGCGAAAAATACGAAAAATTACTCACCAAAAAGCAGCGATATTCCTCCAGGTCGTCGGCGCAGGTTGTCTGGCTCGCCCCATTTTACAAAATTTGGTGAAATATACCTTAAATATCTATTAAATTTACATTTTAGAAAGCGTAGAATAGGAAGGAACGAAAAAAATACAAAACAGCATTGAAAAATTACTTAAAAATCGCTGAACCACATCAAAAATTTGCAGCTGTATTTTCAAAATGGTCCAGTTGTCAAGCCGCCAAAAATCGTAAGGAAAATATTGTAGAAACAAAACAAGAAAGAAAATAAATTTTTTCGATGATAAACGATTGAATTTCACCTTATTGGCAATGAAGAAAGGGATAAAAACAGGTTGGAGGGAAGGGCAAATCCTGCATCTCGAGGTTCCATTTTTGCCCTTTGCCCTGCAACACAAAAATGTCACCAGTTGTTTTGGGGAATGTTTTTGGCCACAGACAGTGGCCAAGGGGCCCAGCCGTGACGTTTAAAGACCAAAGAGGAGGCCAAGTATCATATTTTGAAGGCTCAAGCTCAAGGTAGCAATGGTCTTACCTATCTCATCGCTACTTAACCCGCTTAAATATGCTAAAGAATATGAAGGGTAAAACGTGAATTCAGCATTTCAATTTAAAAAAGATCGTTAAACCTTTGATAAATCGAAGCCATAATCGTTTTTCTAATTGTCATTTTTGAATTTAAATATAGCATTGAGGTTTCTCAATGGAGAACGAGAGCAAGAGAGAGGGGGGAAGAACGAGAGAGAGAGAGAGAAGAGAGAGAGAGAGAGAGAGAGAGTGGGAGATATCGCGAGGTAGAAGGAGACAGAGAAAGAAAGAAAGCTAGAAAGCGAGAAAGAGCTTTTTGCCAACTTGTTTACTGCTAAACGCGCAAAAAAGCGATAGAAGAAAGGCGGACTAGTGATTTTATTCTTTATCTAGTAAATTTCTGGAGTTTAACGATTAGTATCCATATAAAAAGGCAGGCACAGTTTCTAAGTCTAGCACCCTCAAGAGCGGCAAGCCAAGGGCGTCTTTTAGGAGGCATGAGGGTGGAAACGCCAAAGACGAAGTCTGTTCGACTGATGGCTGTGGTGGTGGTGGGAGCCGGGATGATGGATCGTCTGGGTCGAAGTCCCGATCCAAAAGCCATATCCCAATGCGCGAGAGGCAACCGTTGGCGGGGACGAGACGTGAAATAACCGAGCGATTACCCCGCAAAAAACGTCGCGTCGATTTGGAAATGATCGAGTGGTTGTGCGAGCCGCTGCCTGATAGCTGGCCCGGCAAGGAAAAACATGCAATAAGTAAGTGTTAGCTGATGAAACATAATTAAGATATCGTTTCGCAGTAGCTATGCTTATGAATCTCTCTTTCTCACGCTGGTTCTTTCACTCTCTTGCAGGCCCGTAAGAGGGGCGAGGGGCAGCGCGCCCCCCGAAATCGGCGGCCGAAGGCCGAAAAGTTCATAAGGGGGACCCTTATGATTTATTTTTTCCAGAAATTTTTTGCCTTCTTTGTTACGGCCCTGCTCTCTTGCTCTCTCTCACTCACTCTCTCCGTCTCTCTCTTTCTCTTTCTCTTTCTTTCGCTATCTGCTTCTCTCTCCCCCTCTCTCTCTCTCACTCCTCCTCCTCCTCTCTCTCTCTCTCTCTCTCTCTCTCTCTCTCTCTCTCTCTCTCTCTCTCTCTCTCTCTCTCTCTCTCTCTCTCTCTCTCTCTCTCTCTCTCGAATTAAATGGCTCTTTGCAAAAAATGACGATATCGCGAAAAATACTTCTTGAAAAACAATAAAAAAGCTGATCGCCGATTCAGAGAAGCTTGGTAGAGGTTCCTAGAAGTCCACAAAGCCCGATACTGACAGCTGAAAATTTACGAACCTGCCTAGCCCAGTTCTCGGGCCAGGATTCGCACGCTGAACTGCTCCCTAAAGTGAAAAAAGCCCATGAACGAGAACTTTTTCAAGGAAGCAAATCAGTGCAATTTGGCAAAGAGTCGATTTCGCCGTGGGTACAGTCAGTCGGCTAAAAAGTAGAGTATTGCTAGTGGAAACTGTAGTCTAGCGTTAGGGTACTTTAACGCAAAAAGTCGATAAAAATTTTTACGTTAATTTTCCCAACAATCTTTTTTTTTGTGCTGGGGATTGCCAAATTAGCCTGACTTTAGGAAAATGTACGACGCTCGTGGAAAAGCCGGCCGGGCGCGTTCCAAAAATTTAAAATTATGAAAACGAAACGTTTCAGAAGGTAGTGACTAAAAATTGGAAACGACCTCGTCTTGCTTTCATCCGATCAAATTTAAATAAACAAAATCAAGCAGGCCGATTTTTACAAAATTTTCCAGAAAAGCACGTGCAAACCCCGCAAAACGCGAGATTGAACTGTCAACGGAGCGGCCGAATTTATAGCGGCTGCAGACGAGGGGACGCGGAAATTTGGGGTTCCTCCCTCGATGGCGGGTCTTTAATCATTCGATGATTTGAGGATGAGTTGACACCAGATAGCCTGCCTCCAATCACTGCACCAGCCAATTCACCCAATCACCATCATCTCCAGGTTCTCTCGCTTGCTCTCTCTCTCTCTCTCTCTCTCCCTCTCTCTCTCTCTCTCTCTGTCTCTCTCTCTCTGTCTCTCTCTCTCTCTCTTTCTGCCCCTCAAAATATCACATGTCAAAGACTTTGGTCGAATCGTCACAGTTCGCCGTGCACCGAACTGGGACGCGGCGTCTTGTGATTTGAGGAGAAAAGACTAGAATCGAGGTATGAAACGTCTTAAAAATGGTCAATTACGGTACTTTAGATGCGCAATATTTTGCACTTGCAATATAGAACTTTGCAACGACCCTAACCGTCAAATTATAAGAGAAAATAAAGCGTGATCATGTAGTGGACGAAAACTAATGTTTTATGATGGAATTAAACTAAAAGCGTATTATGCAGCCATCCCACAAAGTGGACATGTACACTGGATCATCGAGTCCTCATTTTTTTTTTGAAGACCACCACGCTCCACTGTACAGATCGAGTAGAGTAAGGGCGTATATAGGAGCTACGCGTAGGCAACCTTCCAGGACGGAGCCAAGCCAATGCTCCAGTACCCGCTTCATTGGCGTGTTTTTTTCCAGCCTGTCATAGCACCTTTAAAGGTGCTGGGAATACACGCCCGTATCGACAGGGACATCGCTACGCGCCAGACCAAAACACACTTTCAACTCTGGGTTGTTAACTGGAAAGGCCGGAGCGCGGGAGCTGTACTGATACGTCATTGGCGTGTTTTTCCAGCCTGTCATAGCACCTTTAAAGGAGCTGGGAATACACCCGGATCGACGCAGGCCTTCGATCGTTACGCGCCACTCCAAGACACGCTTTCAACCCTGGGTTGTTAACTGGAAAGGCCATAGCGCGGTAGCTGTACTAATACGTCATAGTAGCATCTGACTTTCGAATCTCGGGTCCTGATCTTATTTTAGTCTCTCTCTCTATCTCTCCAATAACCGCTCTCTAGCTCTCTCCCTCGCTCTCTCTCTCTCCCTCTCTCTCTCTCTCTCTCTCTCTCTCTCTCTCTCTCTCCTAATATCCTAAGGAACGGGTTGATCATAAAGCACAGAGACCAGTGCTCTTTTGACGTCTCGCAGTCTCATCCCGGGTTCTGCACCCGCCATATCCCAATATCCTTGCACGCGCACAGCAATAGCAAGATATTACTCAATCAGCAAACAAAAAGTCAACGAACAGACTCTGAAAGTTTTATTTTGGCACGGATTCAAATCACAACAATTAAGGGATGGAGACAAAAAAATCGATGAAAGATCAACAAGCCAAATAATCTATGAAGTGTAAGCTTAATAAGGGCTTATTTTCAAACTATCAAAAAGCACGAGGCTGGTATTCGAGATGTCAGTATTTAATATTTTCAACTCGTAACCGCAAAAAATCGACAATATCAAAATTGATGAGCTCGATAGTTTTAATGCCGAAATCCTATACTGCCGACTTTTGCTGTTGTCGAAATTTCATAATAAATAGATCAGAATTTTTCGATTGTTGTAAATTCATTTGCACGGAAGTTTGGAGTATCATGGAAACTTCGGCCGCGACTTCCGAGCTTAATAAAGAAGCGAACAACTGGGCTGAGATTCGTGAGACTTTCACAGTCCAGGACAGCTCCGCGGCTTTGAAATTTTCATTATTTTTCCAAGAATTCCTAGATTGCCTACATGCGGTTCAAGGTTGCAATGTTTTATCGGAGAATGGCAAAATTTCCAATATGGTTCGTAAACTTCAAGAAATGGCCTAGTGAGCTTAAGGAATTATAATGCTTTGTTACCTAACTCAACCAAAGTATCGTTTATTACAAATCTTTGAGCGTCCAAAAGCTTGTAACATTACTCATACGACCTAACACGTGATATTTCCATATTTGTCACTACGCTACAAAGCACCAAAGTCCGAGGAAGCATCGTAGCCCTCAAAAAGCCTTGAACTTCTCACGGACATTACATGGTTTTTGGCTGGAGTTTTGCTCTTTAACGGCTTTCGTTCGAGTTAGCCATGCTTAAAATGGATTCCTAATTCTGTAATTTCGGAATCGAATTGCTCGTTTTGGTAAGGTGTGTTAATTAAGTGAACTTAAATTGATTTTATTAGATCCAGAATCAGAATTGTGCCTAATTTTCCTATGGTACATCGTGCCGCGGTTTGCAGCTTTAATTTTAGTGAGTTTATTTCATAGATTTCTGTTTTTCGCGGCGGGTGGCAATTTCCAGTAGCTGACCCGACTTCCGATCTCACTTACTCTAAATCACGGTACCGGTCTGTTAGCGGGGGAGGAATCTATATTTATTTTTTGCTTGTAACCTGTTACTGCCGGAATAATCTATGAAACTTTTCATGCGCTTTTTGTGGCAAAAAATCTTATATGTTGTGACAAGGCCGTAAATATTACTGTCGAAAAACTGCCCCCCGTTAACAATCTAGTACCTAAAACCGCCTAGAATCAGTTCAACGAGGCCTCAATCACTTATTTCATTTACTTCAATCTTTGCCTAACCTTCAATATTGTTTTATCCTCCTTTTTGCAGCCCATAAGCTACCCTGGGGACAGCAGCACCTACCGTAACCCAGTATTAGCCCCCAGGTGCGGTTAACCGGAAAATAAGCCCTGGTCCTGGTCCAACAATGCAACGGCTATTCAGGAAGCGCATCCGGGCATAAAAAAATTATCTTTTATGAGGGGCCACATGCTTTTTCTGGTCGTTAATTAGATTTTTTATACATATTCACGTAAATGGGGTACACGGCGAGAACTTGATCTATGTATTATTAGAAAGTAGGCGTGGTTTGGCAAAACTCCAGGGAGATTTGGGTGGTTTAAAGGGACCGGGAACCCATAAATTGGCATAACGCTGGTAACTAGAACCGCCAAAACCCAACAAAGGTTACAAATTTACATTAAAAATACAAAATGCCGATATTCGATGGCTATCTTAAATGTTTATAATCTTTTTGTGTCTTAATTTGTTTTTGGTGAGTTTTTAGCGCAATCCGCAACTAATAGATTGAAAATTCTTCTAAAAAAATGCAAAAATAAAGATTTCGAGCAAAATTTGGAATTTTTAGGAATTTTTTTACCGTTTCTCGTAAGTCTTATGCAAAAATATAAATTAAAAGTTAGGAATCCCCCAGACAGACAACCCGGTTTCTAGGCTTGTTAGTGCCAATTTTGCGATTTGCCATTTTCTTCGGAAACCGTAAAATTAAGTTCCGGATTCGTACCTTGACTTCCGGAGCAAAATACGCTAAGACTACCCTGTGAATCGGATCATGGATTAACCTGATTTTCGGCCAATTCGGCAACATTGCGTGTGTTTGGTTCCTGAACTACACCCATCCCGTCCGACCTTACCGGAACCGTACCCCCAACTGTACCGGAAATTAGGTTCACGCCGGTGCGATTGCTTGTACCAGGAAAGGGCTAAAAGTTTAGATAGTTTTCTAGTCACTAGTCTGAACCAAGCGGACCAGTTTTGAGGCAAGTTCCGGAAAAGCCGGAATCCAAGTATCGGTTATGCCATTTTCAGTTTCGTGGGCGGTCAATTTCCAGCTGCCTCGAATTTGACTGAAGCCGGATTTGCAGAGCTTTTTCGAGGCTGGAAACGTTTTTGCACACGAATATCACCTGGCTTAAGGCCTGGAGCCGAAGCTTCGAAAATAATTCCAAGCTTTCCAGTTCAAATTGGACATTCGCATCCTCGAGTTTGCCTTCTTTTGGCAGTTAACCCTACTCGTCAAATTCGCCGCTTTAGGTCCTCGTGATTTTTCGCAAGATCGAAGTAGGGCTTGGCAAGGGTTTTTTGGCTATAAAACGGCTAGCTCAACCCGATCATTGTACAATTCCGTTACGCGCAGTACGTTTCATGCAGCTCTGGTTCCAGAACATCGTCATTTTTATCCCACTATCAACAATGCACTAATCTCCGCGCGCCACCTGCCCGCAAAGTGGGTTCAAAATTAGACCTTACGGAGCCTACTTACTATCGTCGCGCCGCAGTGGTCATTTACCGATTTTCGGGCCTCCGCTATTTTTACCGGAAATCAGGAAAATACACAGGACCAGGCGGGCACACAATATTTTGCGCCACCCTCAAGTAAACTAAAACGGCAGGTGAATTCCTTAAGAGAGCACATATCTCGGAGATTGTCTGGCGAAATATTTGGTTTTGGCACGGCAGCTTAAGCTTTGGCGTTAGCTTAGAGTTAGCTTAGTCTTAGCTTCGCTTAGCTTAGGGTTAACCTAGGCATAGCTTAGGCTTAACTTTTTTAGCTCAGGTTTAGCTTAGGTTTAGCTCAGGTTTAGGTGAGTCTGAGCTTAGGTTCTCACTCTCTATCTCTCTATCTCTTTATATCTTTTTCTTTCTTCCCTCGCTCTCTCCCTCGCTCTCTTTCTCTCTCCCTCTCTCTCTCTCTCTCTCTCTCTCTCTCTCTCTCTCTCTGTCTCTCTCCAAAAGCACAACTGAATAAAACCTAAAATTTCAGATAATGCCGCTCCTCGACCTCTTCGGACACGAAATCACGCTCCAATCCTTCATCCGCCACTCTCATACCATCGTTTGTACAATCGGCATTATTCTGAATATTCTGCTACTTACCATAATCGTCAAGACACCGCACAGTGTCGTCGGGAAATATTCTTATCTTCTGTTCTCATTCTCACTCTGCAACTTTTTGTACACCGTTGTGGACATCTTCTTCGTACCGGTACGTGATAGATCTTGAGCGTTTTAAAGGTGTGGTAAATTTTAGTTATTCCTAATATTAATAGATTTCTCGTCCCTTCTTTGCACCGCGTTTCCACAAACACCTTCCAAATTCCAGACAACAATCCTCGAGGGACGTACATGGATGCTCGTCACTTTATCACCGCTTTTCGAAAACCCATTCCTTAATTATATACCTCTAATGCTATATGTCTGCCTGTTCAGCCAATCCGTCCTGTTGCTCATGTTCCAGTTTGTATATCGATATGCTATGGTGACTAGGTGAGCACGCGACTGTACTCTTTGCTCTCTGGGCTAAAGAATTTACCACGTGACTTGAAAATTTGGTGGGAGTGTTCTCATGCTCTCTCTCCTCTCTCTCCCTCTCCCTCTCTCCCTCTCTCCCTCTCTCTCTCTCTCTCTCTCTCTCTCTCTCACTCTCTCTCCCGCTATCTCTCTCGCTCACGTTCTCTCGCTCGCCTTCCCTTTTGCGAATTTCTTTTGTAGAAGTTTCCTTTTTTATTGTTTTTTTTCAGGAACTCCTTCCTCAGCCGGCTCAACTTCCGGAAATGCGCTGCCCTATGTTTTCTGCTTTTTGTCGCATTTGCGTAAGTTACGGTATCTTGTAGTCCAATTTTTTTTTGTGTTTTCTAGAGTAGCCTGGACCCTGGATACTCATTTGTCTATGGGAGTTGTACATGAAGACGTCTTCGCCGTAATGTCAGGAATTTATCAGCGACAATTCGAAGGAAATCTATCGGCTATTGGGTATCTGGGGCAGAGCTATGATGTGAGTTCTGCAAAAATACTTTAAAAAAATAATTATCTTTAACGCACGACTAGCATGATGACTTAATACGTATTTTTGTATTTTTGTATTTTTGTATTTTTCCTTTACATAAAACCTTCTTTAAAATCATTTTTCCATTTTTTCATGGTCTGAACACATTAGCTTTCAACCGTCTTCTACACTAAATTCTATTGTTTTAGCCTTCCGCGAACAGCCGCCTCTGGGTGGCCTATTTCGGCACATGCAACCTATTAGCGATGCTCGCCGTCAGCTGGGCGGTGATCATCTACTCGGGGTGGAAGGTGTACAAGACGCTACACGCCTCCAGCAAGGTCATTAGCGAGAAGACCAGGCGGCTGCAGAAGGAGCTGTTCAAGGCGTTGATCATACAGGTGAGACAGGAGGACGCTAAACGAAATATCTCTCTCCCTCTCTCTTTCTCTCTCTCTCTCTCTCCCCCCTCTCTCTCTCTCTCTCTTTCTCTCTCGTGCTCTCCCGCTCTCTTTTTCTCTCACTCTCTTTTCCTAAATGTCTGTATCGCAAATTTCAGCTAACCATCCCGCTCTTCTTCAACTACACCCCGATGGGGGTGCTCTTCTTCTCGGCTATGATTGGGATACCTTTGAAACTAGAGCTGATGTGTGTCCTATTTATGGTCGACCCTCTGCTCGAGCCATTTGTTATTATATATTTTATCAAGTGTTACAGGTATGGTAATTTTGCATGGAACACTACTTTCTGACACACTCCTCACAATCCCTCTCCCTCTCTCTCTCTCTCTCTCTCTCTCTCTCTCTCTCTCTCTCTCTTGCACTTTCTCTCGCTCACTCTCTCTCTCTCACTAACCGCACGACTCCCTCTGCGAGATTTTCACGACTAACCCGCACTTTCCAGAAACAAATTCAAGCGCTGGGCCATGTGCTGGCGTTACGGCAGAGACGCGCGGATCGGCTCAACCCAGTGGCAAGTCAGCCTCCCGAAGCCAGCCACTTCAGCGACTCACCATACTGAAGTCACTCTACAAATCTGAGCCGGAACTCTGTATTTTTCAGCGCCGCTCCTCTCGATATATTGCCTCGGAATATGAGACAGAATGAGTACAAAGAATTTATGGAAAATAAAGTACCAAATCTCACCCAAACATCGAAAATAATCAAGTATACATGTTTAATGTTTAAAACACTTTGTCACCAATTTACCGATGTCTGAAAACTTTCAAAACAAATAAATAGTAATAAATAGATCACTGGTTAGGGCGATACGTGTAGCCCGGAAGTTGAACCTAATTTCCGCCGGCGGCTACGCTAAACCCGGAATTAGAGGGCGATTTTTAGCGGCGAGCGACCCGGAGAGACCTCACAATTATAGGACCAAACCCATAATGTTGCTCTTAAACAGATGTATTGCTTTTGGAACTTTTGATGATCATTCTTAAGTAATTTTGATAATTTATGAGTAATTTTTTATCAAACTTTTGATAAATCGTTCACCCCGTCGGTTTTTTAAAGTTTAGGAAATAGACGTATCCAGAAAGTCAGAATACTTCGAAAACCTTCATTTTCATTGTTTTTTTTTCAGCATCCGATGACATTATCGGTGTTTACAAAAAACCGCAAAAGGTTTTGCTAAAGCAAAGCTACATTCATGGTCGCTATTTATTCTATTTTTCTACACAAATAATAATTTTTTTTATAAGGTATGATTATGAGAAGGATTCATTTGGGTTGGACCGATTGATCTTTAAATTTAAGTCGAAGTATGAGAGAAAAGTGACTCTACATTTCACCTGCGTGAGGTACTCCTGACGGACCTCGTCTCATTTTGTGCACTAAGCAAAAACTTCAGAAACAATAAAATCTAGACTTATTAAAAGTTTTTTATGTGGAAGACGAAACACAAATGTTGAAACTTTATATATTTTGCCCGAAAGCACGGCCCCTCGCCCAATTTGCCAAACCGTCGCCTGGGAATCGAAGCCGTCAAAAAAAAACATTGCGGCAACCCCAGATTCGAGCTTCTCAGGTTCATCAAGAGAATTGTATTTTCCGTTTGAGTTTGTGCCCCGGGTTTTCAAACGATAACTCACTTACTTCAGTTCACTCTACAATGTCCCCGGCGATGGTTCGGATGATTCATACTGTGGAATGCAGCCTGGGCGCATTATTGAATCTTCTACTAATGATACTGGTTATCAGGACCCCAGATAAAATTGTTGGAAAGTATTCTTATCTACTATTCGGTTTCTCGCTGTGTAATTTGGTGTATGCGATTGCGGATGTTATGTTCGTGCCGGTGAGTTAAGAGCGAAAGAGAGAGAGGGAGAGTGAGAGCGCGAGAGTGAGAGCGAGCAGGAGCGAGACAGAGACAGACAGACAGAAAGACAGAGAGAGCGAGAGCGGAAAAGAGGGAGAGAGAGAGAGAGAGAGCGAGCGAGAGAGAGAGAGAGCGAGAGAGGGAGAAAGATAGAACCAAAGGGTGGTTGAAAAATTTCTTTTAAGGTGATTATGCTATCCGGAAGAACATTCGTCCTTGTGGATACAGCTCCTAAATTCGAGAATCCCACTTGGAATTACCTACCATTACTTCTATGCTGCAGCTTATTCTGCCAAACCCTCGTCCTGTTAATGTTCCAATTCGTCTATCGATATTCTGTGGTTTGTAGGTGAGTAGTGTTCATCTTAAACCGAAGAATACGCACAATTTTAGCAAAAAAATTCCGTTTTTGAAGTCAGGAAAATGAAAAAATTACGATAGCAGGCCTCGAAAAATTGATAATAGAACTAAGTAGGAAAACAATTATTAACTACAGTAATAGAAACAATCCGCTACCTCGGCAACCTTCGAAAAACAACATTGGCCTGGCTGTCTCGGTTTTCATCGCCATTACGTAAGTTTTAGATAAGCTTGTTCTCTCTCTCTCTCTCGCTTTTTCTCTCTCTCTCAATCAAAGCACATTTCGCCGCTTTCCCCCGAAAATATACTTTCTTCACTTGTACCACAACCATTAACAGAATCCTCGGCTTTTCAGTATAGCTTGGACGACCACAACGCACTTTTCGATGGGAGCCGTCGGTGAGGACGTGTCACAGGCTATGAGACACATTTTCACCACCAACCTGGGAATGGACAACATCCCGAACACCGGATTTCTTGGCCAGAGCTACGATGTATGACTGTTTACGGGTTTCTAGGGTGTTTTAGCGTCTAGTTTGAGTAATTGAAAAGTTTTCCTTCCGTCTGACGGCCCTCCGTCCAGAAGCAAATCATTTCCAAGTTCTAGAATATGTTTTTCGTGCCCAGTTACTCTGGACTTTGTAGGGTACATCTTAGCAAAACAACACTTCGCCGAAATTCCCGAATTTCCGGCCGGCAATCAACGGGTCCCTGTGGACTGCCTATATTGGGATATGCACCCTGTTGTCCATTCTGGGTGCAACGTGCGGGGTGATCGTTTTTTGTGGATGGAAAATATACCGTAATCTCCATGAGGGAGTGGCGGTCAGCGAAAAGACGAGAAGGCTGCAGAAGCAGTTGTTTCAGGCACTGATAATACAGGTGATAGAACGAGAGAGGGAAAGAGAGAGATAAGGAGAGCGAGGGGATGCGAGAGAAAGCGGGATATCTCGAGAGAACGATAGAAACAAGAAAGAGCAACGTTCGAGAGAGAGGAGGCGAGAGAGAGTGAGAGAGAGGGAGAGAGAGGGAGAGAGGGGGAGAGAGAGAAATTATTTTTTCCAGCTCCTCATCCCGATGACGTTCAACTACTTCCCGATGGGTTCGGTATTTTTGTCTGCAATATTCGGCATTCCGCTGAACCTTGAGCCGATGACGGTCCTCTTCATGTTGGACCCTATATTGGAGCCGATTGTCATAATATATTTTATTAAGTGCTATAGGTAATCTTCTGTCCTGATTTTTGATGTTTTTACGCATCCACTGCTGCGGAAAGTTCTAATCAACTCAATATTTCAGGAAGAAGCTGATCCGTTGGGCTTTGTGCAAACATGGTCAAGTCAGCTCCGATTGGTCAAAAACCATGCCGAAGCCTTCGAGCTCCCATCACCGATCCGCTTCCATTAATGTACAAATTACGGACGCGTAAACAAAGCATATTTATCATTTTTTTCATACTTCCGGGCTCCCAAAAAACGTGCAAAATGCAATTTTAGAAAGTAAAAACAAGCCAAATATTCGAACCTGCCAAAAAATAAAAAATGCAGGACTTATTGGGCCTATTCAGGAATTGGATACGTGTAAATATTTGAATTGAATAGTAGTAGGGGGCCAAACAGGTATAAATACAGTCATGGCAAAATATTCCGCAATTTTTCCTCTCCTTCTCTCTCCCCCTCTGTCTCTCTCTCACTCTCTCCGTCTCTGTCTCTCTCGCTCTCTCTTCATCACAGTTTTTTATTAGGTTCCAATGACCGCAAAAACGTAAAAAAGAGCTGCAATACCTCCCAGTACTAGCAAAACAACACTTCTGATCATCTATTCTCTAGAGAATACCGATCAGACCTAGTGTTGCTTAATTTTTGAGAGGTCAATTCCCTAGTGCTAAGCGCCAAAATTAAATCCATTGTACTGGAAAACCCATAAAATCAGATTTGTTGTTTTGTGTTGTGATTTGTGTTTTTAGAGAGCAACGCCTTTCTGATGATTTTGGATAGGCCTTGAGCTCTACATTCGAGCACATTCGAGCACCTTATGATTCTCAAAATAGACGGTTGGTCGTCTCTATGGTTCGACGCGTAGCGGCCGCGCTGCGGGCAGAAGCCTTGCATCTTTGCGTTTTTAAACGAGGCTTTCGAACGACGAGATCGTCGTATCGTATGGTATACTTTAATTTTTGTATTTTTTTAGGCTCAGACTTTTCGGAAAAATTAACTTTCTCACCGGTGTAATCAAAACGTACTTGCCGAAAGCGTGATTCAACTACAACCCTTCGGATTATTTTTTCGGAAGTGATCGTTTGTATCTTTGTGTGATTTTCCGAACCCTGTAGCTTCTTACCCAACGTTTTGGCACGTTCCTTTCCAGGGCTACGATAAATTCACGGTGGGAAATATGGCTTGATCTGATTTTGCTATCCTTCTGAAAAGTAGGATATGCGAATTTTGGCTTACCCGATTCATCTTGGCCGATTTTTGGGTTTTTTTGGTTGCGGAATACGGGTCGGTCCAAAAGGCTACAAAGGCCACCCAAAGCGAAGATTTCTCTATCTAAACGTTCTTCCCAAACAAAAATTTTTATACCACAATTTTTGCCTCAATAGTTGTGCTTCTTTTTACTCTGGTTTTCTACAATAAACTTTTTACCACCTTTTTTCTACCAGGCGGGCCGACCAGAAGAGATTAATTTTTTTTACACCGGGAAACAACGTGACACAAGCCCATGCGTCCCATTAGAATAGTCAGGAGAGTATTTCGAGGTTTTATGTATGCACCGTATAAGCCATGCAATTTTTGCAGCGTATAGGTTTTGTATTGATTTTTTTGTAGCTCGAAAACTATGCAAAGGACCGTGAAAGCTAATTTTGCAGAGCTTTTTCAAAAAAGGCGTGAAACCCTTGTTTCAGGCCTTGTCAAACTACAGAATACACCTAGTTACGCTTCCGGTTGGCCCTGTAAAAGTTGTGCTTTCAATTGGCCAGTCTGACGGTCCGATCTTGCCGCGTGAAAATAAATTATCGGAGATCCAAATTTGGTTTTTCCATAGCCAGTCATTTTCCCTCCCCACCACCTTCAAGTCACCCGCCAGCATCCGTAAATTGTTTTCATAGACAAGGTATCGAAGCAATCTAGCAATATAAGCAATTTCTTTTTGTTTGTGTTAATAAATTACAATAGCCAAAAGTACAACCAATATTTTCGACGCGTCTTTTTATTTTTGCCCGTTTTGTAGCTATAAAAGCGGTAAGATTCCCAATGCGTCATTTTTCGATTTGTTTTCTGGCGCCAATTACGTAATTACGTAATCACCAGGCCTATACAAATACTGCCAGTATGCGCAACTTTTCATTATTTAATTCTCTGGATTTTTTACATCAGTTATGATTTTTTCGAAAATTCAGATGAAAAATTGATTATATCAGGGGTTTTCTCTTTTTTTGAACAATTCTGTTGCTTTTTTCGTTGTATCTAATTTTGCATCTGTTATAGCTCGTTTTAGGTAAATTTTTAGTACTTATCGATGAATTTTGAAAATGTCTAACTTTAGAAAAATGTATTCAAAAGCCATGATCCGCCAAATTCACGCTGGCGTCTCGTCGATCGGCTTGGCGCTGAACTTGCTGGCCATTTTCCTGATCCTCAAAAATAAACACAGCGTTGTCGGCCGATATGCATATCTCTTATTCTGCTTCTCAATTATCAACCTCGTCTACGTTTTGGTGGATTTGCTATTTGCTCCCGTAAGTCAGTAAAGTATCAAAACACGGCTTTAAAATTATCGGAAACGCCGAAAAATTCTGAAAGGCAAAAGAGAACCGGATTCATTATACCAGGTATTTTTCTTTTTTTTCAGACAACCACTTAATATTTTTTAAACTAGCTTAAGTTCATGCTCAAGTTTTTAGGCCAATATCGTCTCCGGACACACATTCATGCTAGTAAATCTGTCAGTTTCATTACCGACACCATGGCTGAATTACATCCCAGTAATACTCTACTGCGTCTTGTGCTGTCAAACTCTGGTCTTCTTAATGTTCCAATTTGTCTACAGATACGCTCAAGTTTGTCGGTAAGTTCAGCGCGTATAGAGAGCGAGAGAGAGGGAGAGCGCGCAACTGATGAAAAATCAGGAAATTGAAGCCAACCTTTTTCAGAAACTCCTTCCTTTGGAAGATATCCAAACCTAAACTGGCTTTGATGTGTTTTTCCATATTTTTCGCCTACAGGTGTTTGGATTTTCTATTTTGATGTAATTATGCAATATTTACAGTACTATCTGGTCGCTAGATGTCTTGTTTTGTATGACTCCTCATGACAGTAATGTCTATGCTGCTATGGAGAGGTTGTACAGTGAAAAATTCAGCTCAAGCCTGAATGACACTGGATTTATTGGGATCAGCTATGATGTGAGTAAGAGAGAGAGAGGAGAGAGAGAGAGAGAGAACTAAGGAGACTGGGAGAGTGAGTGAGTGAGAGAGAGGGTGATAATGTGTTTCTGAGGTTTTAAGCACTTTTCAGCCCGAACTCAACCCCGATCTCTGGGTGGGCTACCTCGGCACATTTCTGGTAATCGGCATGTTGGCCTCGATCTGGATGGTCATCATCTACTCCGGCTACAACGTCTACAATGCGTTGAGCACCGCCAGGATCGTCAGCAAAAAAGACGAAAAGCTTGCAGCAGGAACTATTTCGAGCGCTGGTTATACAGGTATTAGTAAAAATCTATAATTTCTTAAAATACCCAACATGTAATGCAGATTCGCAGCAGAATTGA
This sequence comes from Mesorhabditis spiculigera, assembly GCA_958295435.1. Classification (NCBI taxonomy): domain Eukaryota; kingdom Metazoa; phylum Nematoda; class Chromadorea; order Rhabditida; family Rhabditidae; genus Mesorhabditis; species Mesorhabditis spiculigera. The sequence continues at coordinate 3,019,785 of CATQJA010002659.1, forward strand.
ATAATGAAAATCAGGTGATCAAACGCACCTCAGCTATTAAAATTTAGCTTATATAGGCCTTTTTAGCTACTCATTCCGCTCTTCTTCAACTACCTCCCGATGAGCCTCATCTTCGCTTCTGCCATTTTCCGAATTTCTGTCGATCTCGAGCTCACGGGGCTTTTATTCATGCTCGACCCATTTATCGAGCCGGTCGTTATTATCTACTTTATTAAGTGCTACAGGTGAGTGAGGTTCTCTCTCGATCTCTCTCTCTCTCGCCCTCTCTCGCTCTCTATCTATCTCTCTCTTTATGTCTTTCACTCCACGGGAAAAACGCATTTTTCAGGACCTCATTCTACCGTATCTTCTGCTGCCGGAGCGTCACCGGAAGCCAAGTGTACTCCAGTCAAAACGCCAAATTCTCCCAACAAATCAAAGCGAACTCGACTAGTGCTGCTGGAGGTGCCGAGCCTACCGAAGGACCAAGCGGGGCAAAACCCGAAATTTTCGTATCGATACCTGAGTAACGTTAATAAATTTTGTACTTGATTCCGTTCTGCTGATATGTACAAAGAATCTTCCTCCCCCTCTCTCTCTCTCTCTCACCCCCTCTGTCCTTCTCTGTCTCTCTCGCTTGATCTCGATCGCTCTATTTCGCTCTCTCCCTCCATCCCTCTCTTTTTCTCTCTCTCCCTCTCTCTCTCTCTTTTTCTCTCCCTCGCTCTCCCTTTCTCTCTTTCTCTCTCTCTCTCTCTCTCTCTCTCTCTCTCTCTCTCTCTCTCGCTCTCTCTCTCTCTTTCTCTCTCTCTCTCTTGCTGAAAACAGTCTGCAAACCTTGTGTTTTAGCCTTTACGTCCACAAAACTTCACCTGCATCCGCAGATGTTGGCGCTGATCTTTCCGAAAAATTCCGAAAGTACTTCCCGAGCCTTGAACCCCGCTACACTGTCTCTTCCTTTAGTCTGACACGCGTCAGCTTTGACCCGCGAGGTTGGCAGGGCGTTTTCTAAAAAGCGCTTTGCACCTGGTATTTTCAATCTATTCGATCCCAGGTGCGGCGTCTACCCAAATGCCAAATTTTCAGCAGCCCTTTCCTGGCCTTGGCCGAGCCAATACCGTAAATATTTAGTGCCAATTCTTTGGGAGCCGAATCCGGTGTTCGACAAAATAACTTTTGGTGGTTTTTGGCCGGGTTCGGAGCTTGGGCTTGAAAAGCTCACTCCAGATTGTTTTGCTTCAAACTGGTTTGCAACTTTTCGTCTTTTTCGTTGTGGCTTTGTAAAACCTGAAAAATTCATTTTCTTCCATCTTTCTCTATCTTTATCTTCCTCGGTTTTCTCTTTTTCTTGTTTTTTTATACCTTGAGGCATTAATTCGCTCTCTGACTATGTATTTTTCAAGTCACTTCTCGCCTAGTAGGGCCAAAATGGCGCATAGGTATCGAAACTTCGCGCTAATTCTAAAAATCCGTTACTTGTTCGAAAATCGGTTCTGGATTTCGCTCTCTTTCTCGCCCTCTCGCTTTATCTCTCTCTCGCTCTCTCACTTTCTCGCTCTCCCACTCTCTCTTGCTCTCTCTCCCTGCCTCTCTCTCTCCAAGACAAAACCTTGCGCTATTCTCGCACAAGACTGTAGCGAATTTAAGCAATTTTCAGTACACAGAGTCGAAAGTTGGCAACACAATTAGCTAATGTGATTCTAAGCCAATAGCTTTTGCTCCGACTGTCTACCCCAGGATAGCTTAATTTGATCCTGTTCAAGCGCAAGAAAGAGCGAAGGGGGGAGAAGAGAGAGAGGCGAAGAAATGAAGCTTTGTTTTCCCTAAATCGCCCCAATACTCTCAGGCCGTTTAATAACTGCCCACCGTAACGTAGTTGTCGAGTACCTCACACGGCTTTTAATGTACCCAGCCTACCCAAGTTAATTTTGAAACACGAGTCACAGGTCAAAAGCCGCCCGATACGTGAGAATACGGCCTTTAAGGAGCCTTGAAAACATCCAAAAATAGCCCATCAATTCCGGTTGAAAGCTTGGTCCCGGGGCGACAGCTGGATTTTGCAGTTTTTGCTTCGTTTTCCAATTAATTTTTTCTTTCGACACGCCCCGTTCCTGAAGGAAACGAAATTTTTGGGTCCGGGTTGCCCGACTGCTGCGAATGGCTTTTTAAAGAGGCTGTGAAGGCAGACTTTTCTACCGCTTCAAAAAAGAACTTAAATCTTGGAATATATTCAGCATTAATGCACAAACCAATTGCCATTTTTAGACAATTTCTACGGTCTGGTTACTAATATTTACCTTAAACTTTCTTATGGTCATTTCTAGCCCCCACTTACGACCAAAATAGCGCCATTTGAAATTCTGCGGTAATGGATCAAAAATTTCTGATACTCCCAAGAGACAACCGGTTAAAACTAGAAGGGGCAAAGTTGATCTGCACCAAGGCTCCCCAGGGCCTTGGCATCACCTAATATCGAAAGTTTCAGAAAACGTCCGCAAATTTTTAGGAGGATTTTAAGGTTCTATATAAAGTCCTCTTTTATTTTCCTTGGAACACCCACACACCTCTCTCTATTTCTCTCTATCTCACTCGCGCTCTCCGTCTCCCTCTCTCCCGCTCTCTCTCCCTCTCTCTCTCTCTCTCTCTCTCTCTCTCTCTCTCTCGTTTAAAATCCGTGTTTTTTCTAGAAATGCTAACCCAAGAGCAGCTCCGGAAATTCCACAGCACCGAATGCATCATCGCATTCGTGCTAAACCTGGTGCTCATCTCGCTGATCATCAGGAAGACGTCGACCGTAATTGGGAAATATTCGTACTTACTACTCGGATTCTCTGTCTTTAATTTGCTGTATGTTACCGTGGATTTTCTGATCGTACCGGTGAGTTCAAGGCGAAAGAGAGCGAGAGAGAGTGAATACGGTGGGGTCAAGGCTACAATTTCCAGACAACGATCGTATCCGGTCGTACGTATGTATTGGCAGTTACATCACCAATTTTCGCATCAAAATTACTAAACTACATCTTGCTACTCGTCTATTGTTGCTTATTCTGCCAGATACTTATCCTACTCATGTTCCAATTTGTCTTCCGGTATACGGTAGCCAACGAGTAAGTCCGGTCGAGCTTTTTTTTTTCATTTAAATTCAGGCAGTCCTTCTTCAAAAAGCTTTCCAAGAAGGAAATCCTGTTTGTCTGCTTTTTCGTCTATGCGGTATTTAGGTGTGTTATTAAGGAAGTTTTTTTATACCTCTTTTCTAGGAAATCAACTTTTATTTTGCTCTGTATTTAAGTTTTTGACTACATTTAAAATCAGCGTTTTTAAATAAGCCGATTTCATTTTTATTTTTAAGGCAATTTAGACGCGTTCTTTGATTTCCGATTCCATACTTTTTGCACCGCCAAATTTGGGGAATGTTTCGTTGGGATCAAGTTTAATTTGTAAAGTCTCTAGGGGCAACAGGCTTCTCGAAATCTTATTTTTAGCAAATGCGAAGTTCGAGTTCAGTTTTTACATAACTACAATGAATTTGATTACGTTTGCAAAAATAGAGGTGGAAAATTGGTTAAAAAATACAAAGGAGCCGGAAAAATATTTTTAAAGGGCTCAGGAAGTGAAAAAGTAAGGTATAAAAGTGTAAAAAGAAGAGATTTTTCAAATTTTTCGAAGAGTACCATGTCGTTACTCGTCTACTGTTGATTTTCAACCCATTACACCTCATAAATAATTCCAATATGTATTATTTTTCAGCGGCGTCTGGACAATCAACAGTCACCTGACCCTCGGCGCCGTCCAGCCTGACGTCTATCTCGACATGTCACGCGTGTATTTTGAGAACTTTGGCCGGCCGCTGAACGAGACCAGCTGCATCGGGCAGAGCTTCTCGGTGCGTGGAGCACCTGAAATCATAACTCAAAAATTGAGAACCTAAAGGGACCAGGAAAGTAGTGAAAAATGAGCCAGCGGTAGGGCTGAGTTCAAGCTTAAATTTTTGCTTCTTGCTGAATTTTTTAAGTTTTGAAACAATTTTCTTCTTCTTCTCGCGACCTTAACCAGCATTTTGGCATACTTTACGGCTTTGTAGCTGAAAAAGGAGTCGAGATATCCCACGTGAAATCAGATCTGGCGTCATGGTACGGGATTGGTCTAACCGTACACGCCATGAAATCCTCGACATCCTACACACAACTAGATGTTGATCGATTTTTATAGTCAGCCACGAACAGCTCGCTGTGGATTGCGTATTTCGGGACGCTGATGCTGATCGTAATCTTATCGATTACCTGGAGCGTCATCATCTACTCTGGCTATCAAGTCTTCAAGCTTCTCGGGATCAAGGAGGCCGTCAGCCAGAAGACACGCGCACTGCAGAAAGAGTTATTCAAGGCCCTGGTTGTTCAGGTGAGAATCAAGAATTTTCTACTCTTCTAAAGGCAACGAAAGCTTCTAAAAAAAGCTGGCAATTCCCGGCTTCCGGTTTTTTAAAGTTATAAAAAATTGTACTCTAACAAAAAAAGTTAATGTTGAAAAGTCGACCCCAGCTTGTCCTTTAATGCCCCCTATTTTAGCTCCTCGTCCCTTTGTTTTGCAATTACCTCCCATTAACCTGCATTAATGGCTCGGCCGTATTTGGAATTCCGATGAACATTGAGCCAATGTGCATCCTGGTCATGTTTGATCCAATCCTGGAACCACTAGCGATTATGTACTTTATTCGGTGCTATCGGTGAGTCCGTCTCTCTCTCTTTCTCTCTCTCTCCCTCTCTCTCTCTCTCTCAATCTTTTCCCCTCTCTCGCTATATCTCTCCCGACGTGTGCAATTGGTTCATCCGAGGTTATATTCACAATTTCGGATTTCGGCTTTAAAACTCGAGTTTGAATTTTAGGGAAACCATCATTCGCTTCATCTGCTGCCGTAAAGCCCCCGACACGAAGGTGTACACCAGCAGCGGAGGAAATGCCTTTACAAGGCGGCGGACCTCAAGCAACAAAGTATCCGAAGGCAATCAGGGCACTACCACTCGGACTTCCGTGGCCGATGCTCAGATCGAGATCAGCATCTCGAAGATATGAAGTTCAGATCAAAAACCGCACTTCATTCATTAATTGCAATTTTTCAATCAATTTTCCTTACTTTTCTCTATAAATTTTCGGGAAAAATTACGTTTGATGACCTTTTTTACATTAATTTTGATGATATTCGGTGTTTGTAAAGTTGGTACTGAACTTTTTCTTTGTATAAACTTTTCTTGCTTGCAAATTGATGAATTGCTGTTTGTGTTCTTAAGGGGAGGTTCGAGTTAATTTGTAAAAATTACAAATTTTACTTTATTCTCAATTCGGATATTTATATCTAAAGCAGCATCAGTGAGATCTAGTGCAATAGAAAAAAAACAATTTCAAAACAGAATCCGCATCTCGACTGGATTCACCCGCAAATTTGGCTTCGATCAAAACATAGAGGTTTTGGGTTTAAAAGGATAGCAATTTTTAAGTACTCATTTTGTTACAACAATTCCCGAGGCAAGAAGTTCATCGGGTCGCCATCGAACCACTAAAATTGATTTTATTATTTTATTTTGACGGCTTTTACTTACATTCACCAATTTTTGGTGATGCTCATCGGTCCGAGCTTCAACCTTGGAATTCGCGAGAGCTGCACTGGCCGCCTAGAAAAGGTAAGAGAAATTATACCACAGAGCGATGAGGAGAGAGAACGAAAAAAAAGAGAGTGAGAGAAAGAGAGAGAGATAGAGAGAGATAGAGAGAGAGAGAGAGAGAGAGAGAGAGAGAGAGAGAGAGAGGAGAGAGGGAGAGAGAGAGAGAAAGGAGGAAAAGAGAAGATAGAATACTTACCTCAATACTTTCCACCGTTTCCTTCAAGGTAATTCCTTGAACCGTCTCGGTCTCGCTGACGAAGTCTGAAATTGACTTGCATTCAAAGAATATTACGGATTATTGGTAGTAGTATATATACCAGTAAAAGGTATCTTAAATATGCAATCTTAGGCGGCGACATCACATACCTTTAATGTGCAGATACGTCCATAGGAGCAACGCGTGGTCGACCATCTTTTTGGACCAGACGAGCGTGCAAACGCTTGCTGGAAATCGATAAGTTATCTCTCTCTCTCTCTATCTCTCTCTATCTCTCTCTCTCTCTTTCTCCTATAACTCACAATGCACATTTTGCGGGTTCCCAGTAAAGTAAGTTGAAAACATTGGAAAGACGAGGGAGTGGAACCGGAAGAAGTCTTGTTTTTTCGTAGCACCCAGATTATGAACGACGTGACTTCTAAAAATTAACATGGGTACCGTAATCACCTTTTTAGCTGGTTAGCAACTTGGATACTTACCTAAATTCATTCTGCCTATTGAACAAGTATGAGTGGTACATGTAGAGGGTGTATCCAAGGATTTCAATGACAGGTGTCTGACCTTCGAGGCATCGGAGGTGGACTCTGAAGTATTAGAAATTACCTTAGAATATTCTATTAAACGGATTTTTGGTAAGGTATGCCTTTAAGGAAACTACTAAGCGCCATAATCGACCCGCGCCGTCGTCTAGGTCTCCACAACTGCGCCACACTCCAAAATACGCTGGGCTTTCAACTCAGATGTGTACTTTGGAGCGTCGCGTAGCTGACGATACCTAGTTTCTATTAGGGTATAGATTTTTGCTCTCTCAGTTCCTATAAACGATCAGAAACCTGTCCGGGATCTAGTTCAACGCATCTAGGTCTAGGTTCTTCCTACGTTCGGCGCGAATTTACGGACCGATAGGGTTTGGCAGTTTTTGAATGCATGTCGTAGTTGTCTAGGCCCAGTTGATGGAATCGGTCGATTTTGAGGGTTCCCAACCCCTTTAAAAAACCCGAAAAATTTGCCTTAAACCCACTTGTCAGCAATAGCGTAGTAATCTCGTAGCCGACAGGTCCTCAAGTAGAATAGAGCAGCGTGTAGATGAGCAATTATCCCGGTTTGTTGACCTTTCACACCCTAAAAAATTACCTAGATTTTAAAGTTTTTTTTGCCTACCGATACGGCGAGTTTAAAGTGCCGGGCGGCCGCCTCCGAGTTGTCGTCGTTGTAGATACAGTAATTTGCCTGAAAATACGGTAATTTGAAACTTTATGTAGCTGACTAACCAGTAACAAATGAGTTAACGGGAAGAATTCCTCCGCTAGGAACCGATTCCGGGACGACATTTCCAGGATGCAGCGGATCTGAAAGCAAAATATGCTTAAATTCTCAATTTTTTATTGCTAAAAATCAGCTCGCATTTTTTGTAAGTAATTCTGTTAATAAATACTATTTAAACCATTCGAACAGCTGATTTTGGCATGTTTTGCAACCCACATTTAATAGAGCTTTCTTCGGCTGGCAGGAGATGATGTTCATCTGGCAGAGCAGCTCGTCGAGGATCTGAATTTACACCTTTTATTGTTCACATTTATTTTCCTTTAGAAACTTTTTGGGATGTGAAAATTCTAGTATATTATCTACAAAATTTTAATGATGACATTCGATATATAGTGGCAAAAACTGTACGATTGTGTTTGATAATAACAACATTAACAACTTAGACATTTATGCGGATGTTGATCTGTACTATTTTAAGGATTTAGAACCTACAATTCTCATCTTCTCCAACAATCTGGCCGTGCTGGCGTCGTACGGCTTGGAGGCGTGCTTCATCTCCATCGCTTTCAGGTGATTTGTGGCGATTCCGTAGTATTTTTGGGCCTTGTCAAGCAGACAGGTCGTCATGGAATGGGCCTGGAAATGTTGTAGGCCTCATTAACTATAAAAATCTGTTTGATTTTCCTAGAAATTATTTAAATTAATAAAATAAGCATCATTAATCAAATAGACAACGCTAAAAAGGGCTTAAATAAAAAAGTATCGTATGATTCGCATATAATCTTTGAAAATCAGACTAAAAAACTCACGACAGTGAAGACACAAGTCAAAATCGTAATCACGTCCATCATACACCAGACAAAACCTGAAATTTAATGGAATTCTAGATTTAATATTGATTTAATAACGCGATTTAATAGATGAAATTTTTGGACGAACCTTCCGGCAACTCGGAATTGGCGTACACCTGCGACTCTTGCTGCATGTCTCGGAGGAAACCCTTCGCGCTTTTTGCCTGAAAAAAAGAAACATTTTCTTCGAAAATCGATATTTTGTTCATCTTTATCTTAATTATTCTAATTGATATTGGGATTACCAACCTGTCCCCTCGACAGCCAATACGCCAGCTGGGTTCCGCGCGCAAACAGATGCAGATTAGGGACGGCCGGGTGGGTGCGGGGCATTTCCTAAAAAGTGGAGCTCGAAATGGAATCAATTTATATTAGTTTAATTACTTTAAATGGTTCCATTTAAATAAGCATCCATATTAACTCACGCATATGCTCTTGATAATATCTGGTGGCTGATCATCAGGGCCCTCCATCACGTTCAGCTTCATTTTCACCTGAAAATGGGGTATATTGGAGCGGTATTAAACTTTAGACATTAAAAATGTTTGATTTTCAATAGTTGGTTGCTTTTGAGCAAGTTTAATCTCCAAATTTGCGAAATTACGCTCTGAAAACCCGTTATTTTACGGGATTTCTGAGTCGGCTTAATAAAAATTCGAAAAATTATGTTAAGCGAAACGACAGCGTTTTTTGATTCACCTAAGTATCTAAATTCTTATGCAACTTACCAAATTGACCGTCAGCGGGTAATAAAGTGTTAGCGGCGAGTTCTCGGGGGCGTTTTGCCGTCCCATCTCGAGTAGACGAACAGCGTCCTCGGCTCGACTTTGGATGGTGTACATTTCCTAAAAATTAATTGTATTTATATCTACACTATCTACAAAATTTTACAAAACGCTATAAAACCTCTAAAACACAAGCCAATAACCCTTCTTTCATCGACCTACCGTTAATAACAAAATCAACCGATGGTAGAGGTAGGGATACGCAAGGGCGCCCGGGATTTCGGACACCATTTGTGGTATAATCTGAAAATTATCATAAATAATGATATAATATTTATTAGTTTATTATTATAAAAATATTATTTTACTTATTTAATTATTTTACAACACTTTTTATACAAAGTTAGGGTTTTATACTACAGTTTTTTTAAGCCTTGACTTACCGATGCAAAGTTCTGCTCGGCCATGCAAATCTCGCAGATCAAAATGAAGGCCTGGAGGTGGGTTTCTTTGAAGATATCATCAAAGTTGGCCGTCATTTGGTACTATAAAGCCGTTAGTTTTTAGAAAACAAGTATTATGACCTACACTTTGTAACAAATACTCCTTGGCAAGTTGTAACTGCTCGGTGTGGTAGTACAACATCCTTCCATAGACAAGGTTACAATGCGCGAGTAGATGAGGGGACATTCGAAGTTTGAAGCAGCTCTATAAAAAAGGTAAATAAGCTTTTGGAGCTTTGTAGCTTATATATAGCTTTATAAAGCTTATAAACTATGTATATTTATTATTATGTATACTTACAAAACGAGCGACTTTAGACTTACCAATACACATTTCATGGCCATCTTGACTTTTGGGTTTTCCTGCGTTCGCAGGCATTCCGCCATCGCGAGTAGATGATTTACAATGTGATCTTGGTCTTCCATTCTATAATTGCGAGTTTTATGTACGTTTTAAGGCTGTTTTTCTGCCACAAAAAGAAAGAAAATACAAATATAGCGATTTCATTGAAAAAAATTAAAATTTTCGAAAATTCTAAGACGCTTAACATTCGCTTTAAAGTGGGAATCTTCAATTATCTTTAACAAGCTATAATTTAATGATTAAAAAAATATTAAAACCCAGGAAGCAACGCCTTTCAAGTTCAACCGCAACTCGATTGACCCGCCACCCGGGCCCTTCACTGCGTCTCTACCACCTCGGGAACGCTGCCAACTGCTCTGGCTGTCCCGGGAAAAGAACACTAACCCATTTCCACTACACACCAATGTCGTTACGAGCCGTCTGCCATTTCTGAAGGTATTATCTTCGAATCCACAACTGGCCAAGAGGAGCGCTCTTAACAAATACAATTTTATCAATTAAAAACTCGGCAACAAACAGTCGAGATGATCAAAAACAACGTGAAACTGTGGCAGAAACTCGATTACAATACAAACACAGGAAATAACAGCTAAAAACAAACAAGAAACGAGATCATAACATGCTAGCAACTCAAAAATTCGAGCGCCAAGAACGCAAAATAAAAATTACATGCGTAACGGAGAACTATGGGATGAGCCGGTCGGAAGTAGATGAACTTCGTTGGGTGACGGCTGGATCCTAAACAGACCTTTAAAGTAAAAATAGTTATGAAAAATCAAAATATTACTAAAAAAATATTGAAAAACCCACCCTCGACAAAACAAAGTCGGCCTCCCTGACGCCGGCGAGCTGCAGGAAAAGCCGCTCTTGCTCCTCGGGATTGAGCTGGCGGTCGAAGACCAGCTTCTCGAAAACCTAAAAATAGTGACTTGTATATATTTAAAGTCAAATCCACCTGAGCCTGCTCCTCGGAGAGCTCAATCTCCTCCTCCACCACCTCCTCGACAAGTTGGACCCGTTCGAGGGCAGGGAGATCGGTGTCAACAGGCGTCTTTTGTAGCTCTTGATCGTTGCTATAAAAAGTGGCTATAAAATAAAATTTTCCAAAGGAACCTACTTATTAGAATGCTCCATCTGGTTCGAGCTCCCTCTGCCAACGACAATTTCTTCAAAGGTGCGAGGGTGAAGCCGGTCAGCATTTCCGGTATGCATCGGGACGCCATTTGGGGTAATTCGATGTCTATAAAGAAAAAAATTGAAATTTATATTCACAAACGCCTACTAATAAATAATCAGACGTAATAAAATTTTAAATAGTTTAAATTAAAGTAATATTTAAACAAAATTATATCTTTCTAAACATCATATTCGCGGTATCTCAATCTTATTATCCATTTCATTAAATTTAAAGCGGCTAGAACGATATAATGAACGGAAAAGCAAAATCTTATTTTACGATTCTCATAAATAAAACTATAAAATCAAAAAATTAAACCACCTATCGCCCCACTCGTCCTCGTCGCCTTGATCAAGTGTCGACGCTTCTGGAGCACGAGATGCGACGAGGGGTAGGATCTAAAACATCGAAATCCCCCGTAGAAATTAGAAAATCTACCTCGCTCTCATTATACTCAACGAGCCGGGCAATCAGGAATCCAACGTACTCGTCGATTCGGCTGCACTGATCGCAGGCTATGTAGCGGTCGCGTAGCATTCTAGAACATAAGATTTTTTAATCGTAAAACTTTTTTATCAAAATTAGAAAAAGCAAAACACTTATAAATTTTATAAAAGTATCAAAATCCCTATAAAATAGAATAACACACCTGCAAGCATATTCCAACGTCGGATTCGCGTAGCCGAACAGAACGTCCTGCCCCAGTGGTGACCAGAAGCCGATGAACTCCGGGTCGAAGAGGTTGTCGAAGAAGTGGGCAATCTAAAAAGATATTAAACCTTATCAAAATTCAAATGTTACAACCTCGTCCAGCTGCATCTCCCGCAGCCCCTCGAACAGCTCGCTGACGGTCTGGTCGAACGCCGTGACGTCGTCGGTGTGCAAAAGCCGACGTAGAACGCACAGAATGCTGTATTTGTCGACGCGCTTCGTGACCAGCTGCTCGAGCGTGGCGGCCCAATCGGAGAGTAGATGCCACTCGGCGTACTTGACGGCGATGTGTCGGCCCTAAAAGATTTCTAGCTGAGATAAGCCGGGAAATTTTACCTCCGTCGAGAAGTGGTCCTTGATCAGCTGCAAGGAACGCTGCGGGCCGTCCATGACGAACGTCTTGATCTCGCCGGTCCAGCTGGAAAAGGGGATTGAAGGTACCAGGAAGCGTCAGAATCGACCCTTCAGTCCACTAGGGCTCGTCAGCTATGACAGGCGTCAAAAGACGCCGGCCATGAAAGCGTCTTTTAGAGCGTCGCGTAGTTGTCGACCTAGTCGGCGGAAGAGGTTGATTCAGGCAATTTCTATCTCCTTCAAATGCACTAGTTCCTCAAAAATCGTCCTATTTTTTTAAAAAACTCACACCGACGCCAGCTTCTCCATCAACGGCTTCAAGTCGTGGCGGTCACTGACGTACAGAGCAGCCACGCGTACATTCCGGTCGTCGTCGAACACCAGCGTCAGCGTGATGCGCAGCTTCCAATTTCCCAGGGCCAGGTTGAACTAAAAAATTCGTGTAAAATTCAAGAATTAAAAATGAAAATTATCTCTGCATAATATATAAAAATTATTTTGATGTTAATCCAAACCATTTCGTACCTCTTCAAAGCAAACACCCTTGTGTGCGTGCGATTTCCACAGGTTATCCATATGCTCGTCCATGTAGCCAACGGATAGTGAAAATTCGGAAGCGGCTCCTGGGCCATCGAAACCGAATATTGTTCCATCGGGGTATCTCTAAAAAAGGAAAATAATGTAAATAAATAAGTAAACACATACTTTCGTATCCGTCAGCAATTTCTGAAGTGATTCACGCTCCGTTGGGGCAGAGACAAATTGGAGGTGGAAATCGTCGCACCTCGATTTTGGCGTGTAGCTGGGGCTGGTGATGCCTTCGAGTTCTAAAAAAAAAATCGATTTATATGCAAAAATAGGATAGGATAAGTTCATTATTACGGTAATTCCATTAAATACCTCGCAAACGTTCCATCATCACCTCGAGCGCCGCGTTCGCATCCATCGTGTACAAATAGTCGTCCAGCGCGTCGCGCTCGTTTGGGGAAAGCCTGAAAAATATTTTATCCAGAAAATACAGCAATTTTAAACATTGATTTTCTATTTTTAAAGGAGTTTAAGAATGCATGAAAAAGAATAAAAATTCCCATTTTTTTGAGAGTCTTAGAAAGTTTGCTAATTCCTCTAATTTGAAAATGTCATATAGGCAGTTGAATTTAAAACTTTAAAGGCAGATTTGCGAATGCAAAAAGCTAAAAAACATTCTAAAAATTCGAGATCAAGATTACTAAAGCCTTTCAAACGTGTAAAATTTGTTCCCAAAAAAGAAAAGGTGATATTCCATTTTAATGTGTAAAAATAATAGAAAGCGAAAGAAAAATTGTCTAGAATACGAAAAAAAGCCAATTTTACCTCAACATCGGCGTGCCCAATCGATGGCCCGTGTGCTCGACGCAGCCGATGATCGACAGACGTCCGTCATCCGAGTGAACCACCTAAATTCTTAATTTACAAAATATAAAAATATCTTAGCTAAAGGTTTTTTACAAAACGTACCCTCAAAAAGCATGCGCAGGTCCGTTCGCCCTTCGCGCGCGGCGGCAGAACCTTGGCGAAGCGGGGTTGATATCCAACGGCACAATGCGGCACGAGGTTCCTGTCCGGCCAGTGGCCACCCGAGCGCGAGCAGTACAGGTACAGAACCTAAAATTAAATCTAAAAAAAACAATTTTAATATTTACCTGCAGATCCTGAATATTTCTGATGCCCGTCTTCTTGACGAAATCGATGGCGAACGACTCCTGGACGGCGTGGAACCAGCTCTGAAAATAAGATATAATCGGGACATAAAAGTATTAATTACGTATTCGGTCGTACTTACAAGTAAAAATTAAACAAATTCACAATTTCTGACAACTTTGTAAAAAAGTCCAGCGTTTCCGGATTAATTTTGCAAAACCACATTAAATTTCAATAGTAGAATTTCCTGCGGAGTCTTAAATTGCGCAGAAAACACTATATAATGCATTTTTTACAATTAAAACTGCCAAACTATAATTTAGAGATAAGATTTTTAAGAACAATTAGTACTGCGCGAAATTCCGTTAAAATGCCCTTTTTTGCGCACTCTAAACTTTGTGGCTTTATTATTATGATAAAAAAAGCTTTAAGTTCCTGCATAAATTCTCATAAATAAAGTTATATAATAAAATATGACTATAAAAAAAAAAAAAACCGTTTTTGAAAACATCCGACCTCATAATCGTCCTCCTTTGTCAACTCGCGCTGCACGATGCCGCCGATCCGGTGGTGCGTGACCATGTGGTCGACGAAGCACTTGTGCGTGCTGACGACATTGTTACACTCCTCGCAGTGGAGCTAAACGTACTAAAGTAACAAAAAAAAGACAACATGAAAGCAGTGCGCTATCAATTAAATTCAAAGTTACAACTCACAATTTTCTGCGTGGCCTTCGGATTGAGGAAGCCCGGATGGACGCGCTTCAAGTGTCCGGCACGCGTCGAGCGGCTCTTGCCTCGCCATGGGCAGCCAATGACGTGGCAAGCGTACGTTCGCGCCCTGGACGTGGCCGCCCTAAAAAATGTGTAGAGTTTTTGGTACTAGCCTGTTACCAGGGGGGAAGGGGTTTTTTAGCAGAAGGGGAAAGCTAGCTACCTACCTGTTAATAATAAACGCTGTATTTTGAGCGTTTTTAGGAATTTTTGATGAATAAAAAGCCACGAAAAACCCGAGTTACCCGATTTATAAAAATCCGAAATTTTGACTATTATAGACGTTACTCTACGTTTTTACCGAAAATTTTTTCCATCTATTTTCAATTTTCAGGAATTTTATACATTTAAAAATGATGGATAAAGCTAAACAGACGTTGCACTTTCATTATTGAGCTTACAGAAACGCCAAATTTAGCCCCTCCCCCCCTGCTAAGAGACCAGCGCCAAAAAAAGCTTGAACTGTCAAAAACTGGTAGCTAGAATAACGACACATAAACAGGGGAAAATGGCTGTTTTCCGGTAAAGTGAAACTATACGAAACCCCTTACATTCGGAGCGCGAGTTCTTTTCGGGATCCAGCCCGCGTGCTGTGACTTCATGTGATTTGTGCGGCTCGCGCTAAAATACAGCGTTTCTAGGCAAATTTCAAAAGCCCACCGATACTGGCCCTTCCACGGGCATCCTTCGATATAGCACGAGTATCTGGCACTCGGAGAATTGGCGGGGAGCAGCGTGCCGTCACGCGAGATCCGCTAAAACACCAAAATTCAAAAAAATAAACGTATAAATTACATCCAGCACAAATTGGGGCGGCCGAATCCAGTCGGGGTGCACGTTACGCATGTGGGTGGATCTGGGAATGAAACAAATGCTTAAAAATCATTAAATTGGACGATTTAAATGATTAGTACTAGTTTTAGTCCGTTCTACATTCATTTAAAACGTTTTAATAAGCTTGAAAAGTCTAAAAAAAGTAGAAAAATATCTCACCTGGCCTGTCGGTACCTGCCACGCCATTTGCACCGTTGTATATAGCAGGGATAGCGTCCATTTGGATCGCCCAACGGACCGAGATGAGATGGCTAGAAAACGAAATTCATTTCAAAGGTAAATTTCTTCACCTTGAACTGCTTCTGGACCGCTTGAAGGATTTCCTCATCTTCGTCTCGTCCATCGTCGAAGACGCCGACGCCGATGAGGCCAAATTCGGATCCGGAGGGCTCATCCACGCTGAGATGTAGTTGATCAACTAAAACAAGGACGATTTTTTCTGCGCAAAAAACGTACTCTCCATATATTCGTCGATGACCACCTCATTTGTCGCCGTTATGTCGGCCTCATGGACAAAGATCTCCGGGATGTAGACAGTATCGTCAAGTTCGGCGGTTTTCTCACTGAAAAATGGATAAAATACAGTAGACAGAACCCGGTTGCTATGAAAACTAGATTTTGACTATCGCGCTATATATTATTACAATTTTCGATATTAGAAATATGTTGGTAAAACCGTAAAAACGTACATTTCCGGAGCGTCGGCCTCGGCGAGCATGCTGACGGCTTTCTGGTCCAATTCTTTGTCGTGTTCAACTCGAACGAACGTCTAAAAGCCCAAGATTAAGAAGGTAAGAATGAACAAACCTCATTATCGACGCCCGTGGTATCTTTTGCACCGTGCTGGATAGAGGACCGATCGCCCAGCTCGATGACTTCGGGCTTTGGCACCTAAAAATGATTTTAAAAAAAGCGAATTTTAAGTTACTTTGAGGCCCGGATGGTCGTCTTTCAAATGCGCGAGCAGGATAGCCGGCAGATTGGCGGTGAAGTCGCAGTACTGGCAGCACGAACTGGAAAAAAAATCGTCAAGTGCAGCACATTCTTTTTTTTCGAGAAAAGGGATGCTATTACGTAAGGTAACTAAAGACAACGCGGCTTGTTGGCATTTTTTCGTATTGACCAAATTCAACAATAAATTATTTTACCCAATCACAGTTCCGCGAGTCCGACGAGGCCGGCCGCTCGAAGAATTGTCCGTCAATTCAATTACATGCGCTTCCGCGAAGAGGGATTCTAAAAAAAGTTAAAAACTATATATTAAAGAACTAACCACTTTCTGATACAACTTTTCCATCGCGGCCCGGACGTTTGACGACCTCAGCACCAGAATTTGAACCGGTAACTGGAATTGCGCCGCTTTTCGGTTCGAGAATGGGCTGTTCCATTCTGTAAAAACCATCATAAACTAAAAAACGATAGCAGAAAACTGTAAAACTCTCGAACGACGCTAGAAACAAATTTTTAAATCAATAAAACATTCATTCTCGCGATGAAATCAGCCGAGCCACGATAAAGGTGCATTTACGTTCAATAAACTTTTTTTTCTGCCACAAAATCACTTCAAAAGACCACAATTTCATTAATTTAGTCAATTTCAACATTCTATTTTCCTTTTTTCCTAAAATAACGTCCGACAACGCAGCGATTCGAAATGACGCCGCCGCCGGGCTCCACGCGGGCTACCGTATCCGCCGGGGCACGCTATTGCCGACAACGCTCGTGTACAAAGGACGGGCCCCCATGCGTGAAGTTTTTGATCAAAACTTTACCGCGAATCGCTGAAAAATACCTAAAAATACATACTGGGGTTTTGACAAGGTGATACTTTAACAAGATAATCTCCATTTACTCTCTCCTTCACGTTATTTCATGGGTTTTTTTTGCAAGAAAATCGCTAACGTCTGCAAAAAAACGTAAAATTTTGTATAATGATATTTTTAGTGTGTTTAAATCGGTTTTTAATACATTTCTCACTCTATTTTAGCCCGATTTAGCTTCAAACTCAATGTTTCAAGGTAATCTTTCATTTTTTTGGAAAAGCTCTTTAGATTTAATTACATGTTTATGTTATTATAGGTTTAATGTTACATTCGGCATGTATTTTTGAGTGGTTTAAGACTATGCAAGACGCAGAAAAAGGATAAAGGTAAAATCTGAGAATTGGAAACTGAAATTTTATTAATCATCACATAGAGGCGAAGGTTTCTTCTCCTCGTTTTGCTAATAAAAAACACTTCCAGAACTGTTTTGACTAGTTTTTTTCAACATTTCCCGGCTATCAAACAATAACCTATTGCCCTATTAGCCTCGCTAATCATTTGGGGAAGCCGGCTTTTCCCCACCCGGCGCTCTTTGGCTGGCTAATTACAGCCCACGGCTTCTACGCAACAATGATAAGATTTTCGTCGCATTTGCTCGCCAAAGTTCCCGATGCGCCGCCACCACGAGCCCAATTTTTACCCAAGTCCCCCGCATTCGCTGGATTCTGAAGGCAGATCGGATTCGGTGCCTTCGTTGCCGAAAAAAATTGCCATCATCGAGGAACAGCCTAAAAATTCGAAATCTAAACTTACAACGCTTCATTTTTTGACTTATGGCTTGGCGGTTTTGGCGTTGTTAGGACTCGGCGGAACTGTGACGTTTTTGACGTTGTGGCTGACAAATGTGGGTCGTTACACCCTTTTTCACGCTAAGAGCAGTTTGCGCACGATTTACCGCGTATAGAGGATTCTCGCGTCGCGTTGGCTTGGCTACGCGCCGCTTCTTTACGCACATTAACACTGTGCGCCCTGGTTTTGGACCAAACTACAGCGTTCAAAGCCCTAACCTTACCTTTTCGATACCTTTATAGGATACCGAAACTCCAACGACCGTCCAATGGCCAGCACCATCGATTACACCGCTAGGAAAATATGCGAAAGCTACCGTAGCGGCCGATAATCAGATTTGCTCAGAGATTGGGAGGTAGGTTTTTAGAAGCTAACCCCGAATTTATTCTTTGGCGTTATCAATAAATTGGTATGATTTCAGAAATGTACTCCTCGCTGGTGGCAATGCTGCCGACGCCGCTGTAGCGGCACTTTTCTGTCTAGGCGCAACTGATGCTCATTCCAGCGGTCTTGGTGGAGGCCATTTCTTGACTTATTACAATGCGTAAGCTAACGTAGCGTATCGTAGCTGGTTGGACGTTCCTTGTATTCTTTCCGAAAACGTTTATTTTCAAAATTTCCTGATTTCAGAACCTCCCAAAAATGCTGGGCAATCGATGCACGAGAAGTTGCTCCCCTGGCAGCTACGGAAGATATGTACGTGAATCGGTGGAACGACAGCGAGTACGGTAGGCCGGAAAATGAATCGAAAACTCTCTAAATTCGATACTTAATAAATAGCAAAATAAATTTGACTTAGGCTGGCGCTCAATCGCTGTCCCCGGCGAGCTTCACGGCCTCAGGACAGCCTATGAGAAATTTGGAGGAAAAGCGGCGTGGAGTCGTCTGATCGAGCCAACGATACAGTTGGCGCGGGACGGTAAGGGGTTCTTCTAAAAGCTTTGACTTGCCTCGCGTACCGCATGAAAATTATGATACATGTCGTGTACCCGTCTATCCCGTTTTCATTACCTAGGCATCCCGGTATCTTGGCAGCAAGAGGAAGCCCTTCGAGAGCAAGCGGATTGGCTTAAAACGGAACCCACGATGCACCACTATTTGGAGAATGGAAAGGTCAAACAGAACGGCGATCAGGTTGTACGGTAAGTCTTAAAATTGTCTTGAAAATTATCTGGAAATTATTCTTCTTGTCAAATGTCGAATTATTCTGAAAGTTTCCTATT
This sequence comes from Mesorhabditis spiculigera, assembly GCA_958295435.1. NCBI lineage: Eukaryota > Metazoa > Nematoda > Chromadorea > Rhabditida > Rhabditidae > Mesorhabditis > Mesorhabditis spiculigera. Next base: position 3,038,711 of record CATQJA010002659.1, read on the forward strand.
GTCGAAATTCAAAATGTCGGGATTTTGAATTTCGAAATTTTCATGAGCAAATTTCCCCCGGGAACCCCCGAATCCTAAGCAAAAATTCGATATTCTGAAATTTCATCGACATTCGTGACATTTTCGACATTTTTCGACATTATCGCATTTGCGACATTTTATTTTTGGCATTATGATGGAAATATGTTTGGCTCTATCCTAATAGCGGGGACCATAGAAATTATCGGGGACCATAGAAATTATCGGGGACCATAAAAAATATCGGGTACCATAGAAAATATCGGGTACCATAAAAAATATCGGGTACCATAGAAATTATCGGGGACCTTACGAAATATCGTGGACCGATCGCGAATATCGGGGACTTTAAAATCGGCCATATAGGGCAAAATTTCGGCTGATCAATATCGTGGACTTTAGAATTTAGACTCCAGCGGGGCTATGGCCCACGATCCTGACCGATACAAAAAAATATCGGAAATTGCCGGAAAACGCCTGCTAATCGAGAAAAGGGCAATTCACTGGCTTCCCAAGCGCCAGGGGCTACAGAGAAGCTTACCTTGCCATCTTCCTTGGCACTTCACTGTCTTGGACGACTTGACGCTTATGGCGAGGTGATCGTCCTTTGAGCTACGCCACTCCAAATAAATTTGTAGGCGCCTCCAATTTTATTTTTTTATTTTTTGCCTAGGGAAATTGCCAGTCATTATAGCGCTTTGACCCAAATTACTAAATACTAGTTCGGGTTTGGGAAGCTGAAAAAACTTGTTAGTACCAATTTTTTACTAAGTTAGTACCACAGGCAGGACCAATTTTTTCGCGATTTCCGGTTTCTGCATATTTTTTCACCTCGAAAAGCATCGGAGATGGTTGCTGGTGATGCTCTTGCTTCAGACATTATTTTTTCGCAGGGCAGACACAGTGAGCTCGTGCTCCAAGACCGAAAAAATCGTGGCATCAAAAATGATCTGTGGACGGGTCCGTTTTAGCGAAGGGAACGATAATTTCGCCGTGTTACCGAGCGATGTGGTCCACAGAGGCCTTCCGACCGGTAGCAGATGCATCTCAAGACTCAATTGCGGATTTGAAACGCAAAACTCCCTGAACTTGTTCGTGATCGCATCGTACCCCCGGCGTAACTTAGGGCTAAATTCCCCATCTAAGCTCATGTTAGGCGATTTCAAACTCGGTTTGTGCTTTAACATCGTCACACGACCTGTACGGATCCGTACGTAACGCATCGAGCTCGAACCCCAAGTTAAGCCGACTTTCCCACCGGCAATTTCCCTAGGCAAAAAATTGGGGGCGCCTACAAATTTATGTGGAGTGGTGTAGCTCAAAGGACGATCACCTCGCCATAAGCGTCAAGTCGTCCAAGACAGTGAAGTGCCAAGGAAGATGGCAAGGTAAGCTTCTCTGTAGCCCCTGGCGCTTGGGAAGCCAGTGAATTGCCCTTTTCTCGATTAGCAGGCGTTTTCCGGCAATTTCCGATATTTTTTGTATCGGTCAGGATCGTGGGCCATAGCCCGGCTGGAGTCTAAATTCTAAAGTCCACGATATTGATCAGCCGAAATTTTGCCCTATATGGCCGATTTTAAAGTCCCCGATATTCGCGATCGGTCCACGATATTTCGTAAGGTCCCCGATAATTTCTATGGTACCCGATATTTTTTATGGTACCCGATATTTTCTATGGTACCCGATATTTTTTATGGTACCCGATATTTTCTATGGTACCCGATATTTTTTATGGTCCCCGATAATTTCTATGGTCCCCGATAATTTCTATGGTCCCCGCTATTAGGATAGAGCCATATGTTTTTCTTTGAAAAGCGAGAAGCCGCTGCTAGCAGACCTTTTCATCCCTTTTTCAGACGCGAATTCGCGGACACGCTTCAGCAGCTCGCCAACTCTAATGACCCCATCAAATTATTTTACGACTCCGCCGAGCTCACCCAAATTATGGTTGAGGAGATGACCAAGAACGGTGCGTAAATCTTGGAGGGAAAATCTGGAACTTATCTTAGAAAAATTTATTTAATAGTACGGCATTAAAAATCAAATTTGTCAAAGTTTCAGTCAATTCACCATTTTCAGGCAGACAAGGACTTCTCACCCGCGAGGACTTCCGCGCATATCGCAGCTTGTTATACGAGGAAAAGGATCTAATGGTTGCTGTGTAGGTTTTGAATGCAAACGGACTGCTTCGTATTTTAAATGCTAAAACCCACAGGTTAATCATGGAAATATCAATTTATAGTAGCCTTGTTGGGATCGTAATTTAAACATTTTCATCTAGACTACCCTCCGGTCGCAAAATCTGCGGCCCACCCCCACCAAGCAGTGCGGCAGTGGCCATCGCAATTTTGCAAGTTATGGACAAGTACGAGAGCAGTATGGACACTGTCGACGCAGCTGGCCTGTTTTTCCATCGCTTTATCGAAGTACGCGCTTCCAATAAGTGCAAAACCACGTACAGTCCAGTAAATTTGCGTACTCGGGGCGGACTTGGTTGGGCGACCCGAAATTCGTCGCCAACGCCACGGATATCGCGAGGAATCTGACGACAAAAGCGTGGGCGGAGTGGGTTAGGTATGGCTTTTAATAGGCTCTGTTATACAAGGCTTACTCTACTCTACTATACTCTTTACTTTATAGGCAAAGGTTATACATTTAATTTTAGAACCATGATCACAAATGAAGCTCACGCAGACTCATATTACGGTGGCTCGTATTCAATGCCGGTTCCGGATCATGGAACCACGCATCTTTCGGTGATTGACAAAATGGGCAATGCCGTCTCGGTGACGTCGACCATTAATTTGTTGTAAGTTAGAGGATGCTGCAGAAAAAGTATACGATTAAAAATACCACTTTACGTACCAATAATACTATTAAAAATGGATTCGTTGGCATTATCTGGGCAGGGGGTGAGCGATGCACCACGGGGGGGAACCAATTCTTTTTTTTTTGGCGTTGCAAATGCTTAGTGGCTTAAGAGAAAGTATTTTTATAACCTTTCGGTAAAATCAAACTGTATTTCAACTATTCAAAAATTTAAAAAATCTTGCAAAAAGGCCAATTTGGTCGAAGAATCGATATTTTCCTTACTGTTTAATAAAAGTTTATACAGTTTTCACGTTTAGGAATCGTACTAAACGCGTCGAAACACTGCCACTTTTTATTTTAAAAAATTAAGTCAAGAAAAAAGTTGGTTCTCCCACCTATTTAAATTTTTAATTTTGAAAAGCCACTAAAAAATTTGTATCTCATTACTCAACCTGCTACCGTTTAGCTTCGGCGCAAAAGTAGCATCAGACGCCTTGGGAATTATTTGGAACGACGAAATGGACGATTTCAGTACGCCAGGTAACCACTTTGTCAAATTTCAAAACTGTAACTCATTGATCTTAAAAACTGGTAACGTACGTTTTTAAGGACACCCTAACTATTTCGGGTATGAACCATCTGCTGCTAATTTTATTAAACCTGGCAAGCGGCCGCTGAGCAGTATGACGCCATTGATAATCATTGACAACGATGGTTCTAAGGTATAGAAAAACACTAGGCTTTTATTAAATGCATTTTTTAAAGCGCATAATGTCAGTTGGGGCGGCTGGCGGCTCGACGATTATTACAGGGACTGCAGGTTGGTTTTTGATAGCTTTGCCTTTACCTTTAAATGTTTCAATAATGGCTAATTTAAAAATCGCCTATTTAAAACTTTAAAATTAGGGATCGCACTTCACACAATGTGGCTAAATTCTACCGTAAAAGAAGCTGTTGACTTCCCTAGAATTCATAATCAACTCGAGCCAAATGTGACGTATTATGAGGAAGATTTTCCAAAGGTATTTGATTATAAATTTTCCTGTATCTCTCGTACTCTAGGAGCTGATCAAAGCCCTCGAAAATCGAGGCCAAACCATGCAAAGTACCACCAATTTAACCGAGGCTACGGGTGCGATTCGTGAGGTTGACGGGCAGCTGTATGCGAATTCGGACTTCAGGTGAAGCTTTCGTAAAAAACGTAACAGTGATGTATTTAGAAAAGGTCAAGAAAGCGCGCCAGCTGGATACTAAAAATTATTTCTATTGCTTGTCCTTTAAAAATAAACTCTTAACAATTGATTTATTCTCGAAGAAAGGCTTGGCGACCTAGTGAGCTGGGTTGGCATATCCGCGTGATGGGCAGCTCTTGGTGACTGAAATTGGGGGAATAGACAGTGTCAAAAAATCGCTACAAGGTATAGCATAAGAATCTTAAATCTTTTTGCTAGTATTTAAAGCTATAAGTCGAGGAAACATACCGCAGACTTGGCCAGGTGCAGCGTATCCGCCGCTGTACGGCACCAAAACGCTACCCTCGGGGCAGCCGCAAATCTCCTCTAGCGGGCACTTCTCTGCCTTGCAACTCCCGGACTAAAAAGCATTTGTATATTTTTATATTAAAGAAATGTAAAATAGTCGAAAAGCTATCTATAAATCTCAGGTGTACCCCATTTCTGATTGCGAAACCCTTGTATAAAACCTACCAGCGCCTTCTTCTTGCAGTCCCAGGTACATTGCGGGGTGCAGCTGTAGACCGTGACCTTGTGGGGGCACTCCTGAAATTTTGAAGGTATTACAGATGTCAATGGAAAATCCTTGTGTTTGATATAAAAATTGATATGGAACCAACAGTTGGCGCTGGTGTCGTGGTTGTGGTGGATGCCTGCAAAAGGGTCAGGGTTCGGTAAAACTTGAATAAGCTTGTTTGTGCTAAAAATATGTCGTAAAATCGAGACATACTTCAGTGGTGGTAGTGGTCGTCGCTTCTGTGGTGGTAGTCTCGGTTGTTGTACTCGGAGAGGGGTCGGTGCTTCCGTTGGCGGCTAAGGACAAAAAAAATCAATAATTGACATTAAAAAAATCGAATTAGCATCTTAACGGATAGAAACGCGTAAGGCAATTATCGATAGGTGATAGAATACTGTCCTCGCTTCTTGGCAGGTTAGCTGACTACAGAAAAACTACCGGGCATTGGTCCTTTTCTCCCTGCGGCACGCAGACTGTCTTTCCGTCGTAGGTCGACTCAAACTCGCCGTCTTGGCACTTGCAGTCGGGGGTTCTCACGAGTTCTCCGCAAGTCTAAAGAACAGATCGGTATCGAACTACCAAATCAATCGAGCTAGGCCGACGTAAACCAAGAATTCTTACGTCGACACAGTCGGTGGCACAATCGTAGTGGCAGCCATCATACTTGTAGATATCCGGTTGGCAGGGAGTCTAAAGAAGATGTTAGGAATTTTTTTGTTAAGTACCACGAGCTAAGATACTTTCAGCTCTCTCAAAGCTTGGTGGTGGCTATTAGGAGCACGACATACCGTAACTGGAGGCACTGTCGGCGTGGTTGCGCAGACTGTCTGATCCCTTGGGACGCAGATGTCGCCCTCGTTGAATGGCACGGAGTCGCAGTCATCGGGGCAGACGCAGGTGTCGAGCTCCTTGGGCTCGGTGTCGCACGTCTGAAGATTATGGCCATTCTTAGCGCTAAAGCAGTTGTCATACCACAGAGCGGGTATCGTAGCCACCGCAGACATACCGGCAGTCCGAGCCGAACTCATACTTCACCGGCGCGCAGTGCTAAAAGGGGACTCATCGTCATGAGATGATTAAGAAAGTCGTGAAGGTGGCATCACGGTTTCGAACCCCACCGTGGTTGTGGTAGGCGTCGTCGTGGTCTCAGTAGTCGTGGGAGTTGTGGTCACGGTCGTTGTCGTGCACTCTGCAGTCTCGGCCGGCACACAGACATTGAAGCCATTTTCGCTGAGCAAAATAATCGTGCCCTCAGCGCACTCGCACATCGATTTCGTCGGTGTCTCGGTGCAGCTCTGTGTCAAGGACGTAAATCGGTATTTAAAATTGGGTCCCCACCACGATAGGCCCCACAGGATATCCGTTGCGACTGCACTTGACTTCGCAGCAGTCCTCGAATTCGTACAGTGGGGAGCATGTCTGGAGTTGACTATTGACTGGTTGCTACCAGCATTATCCGGGGATGGAAACGCTGTGCTATCTGGGACAGCGGTTTTTCGGACCGCATTTTTCAGAAACGTGAACGACAGCCGGATTTTGAGTCTTACCGTCGTTGTCGTTGGCGTTGTTGGCTCGGGTGTCGGCTCCGGCGTCGGCTCGGGTGTCGGTTCCGGCGTCGGCGCAGGCGTGGGCGGCTTGCACTGATCCTCCGGCACGCAGACATCAAGGTCCTCGCTGCTGCGCGTCTTCGTGGTTCCGGCCGGGCACTCGCATCCGTCAACCTTCTCAGGTGTCGTAGAGCAGCTCTAAAACCATCAGGCGTTAGCGACGATATATCGAGCTGACCAGCGTCATTGGACTGCCGTAGCTGGGACACTTGATCTCGCAGCAGGTCGTGGAGTATTCGTAAACGGGCGAGCAGGTCTGAAACGGGAAGGAGCTTCCATGGGATCCGATCGTCAGATAACTGTCCAGAAAAAGGACTAGCCCGACAAGCGCCGATCGGAATTTCCGGGGTCTTGGGATAAACTGTTTTCGGACATGTTAGCGCCAGCCAAGTCTTAGTCTTACCGTCGTTGTCGTTGGCGTTGTCGGCTCCGGCGTCGGCTCCGGCGTCGGCGCGGGTGTTGGCTCGGGTGTCGGTTCCGGCGCCGGCGCAGGCGTGGGCGGTTTGCACTGATCCTCCGGCACGCAGACATCCAGGTCCTCGCTGCTGCGCGTCTTCGTGGTTCCGGCCGGGCATTCGCATCCGTCAACCTTCTCGGGTGTCGTGGAGCAGCTCTAAAACCATCAGGAATATTGAGACGATATACCGAACATACCAGCGTCATTGGACTGCCATAGCTGGGGCACTTGATCTCGCAGCAGGCCGTGGAGTATTCGTACACGGGTGAGCAGGTCTGAAATGAGAAGGAATTTCGATGAGACCTAATTTTCGTCCCGATCGTCAGATAACGGTCCAGAAAAAGGACTGGTCGGACAAGCGCCGATCGGGGTTTCCGGGGTTCTTCGGATAAATTGTTTTCGGACATGTGAGCGCCAGCCAAGTCTTAGCCTTACCGTCGTTGTCGTTGGCGTTGTCGGCTCCGGCGTCGGCGCGGGTGTTGGCTCGGGTGTCGGTTCCGGCGCAGGCGCAGGCGTGGGCGGCTTGCACTGATCCTCAGGCACGCAGACATCAAGGTCCTCGCTGCTGCGCGTCTTCGTGGTTCCGGCCGGGCATTCGCATCCGTCAACCTTCTCGGGTGTCGTAGTGCAGCTCTAAAACCATCAGGCATTAGCGACGATATATCGAACTTACCAGCGTCATTGGACTGCCATAGCTGGGGCACTTGATCTCGCAGCAGGTCGTGGAGTATTCGTACACGGGCGAGCAGGTCTGAAATGAGAAGGAGTTTCGATGGGACCTAATTTTCGTCCCGATCGCCAGATAACGGTCCAGAAAAAGGACTGGTCCGACAAGCGTCGATCGGTTTTCAGACGTGTGAGAGCCAGCCAATTTTTAGCCTTACCGTCGTTGTCGTCGGCGTTGTCGGCTCAGGCGTCGGCGCGGGCGTCGGCGCTTGGCACACTAGCTTGTCGTCAGGCACGCAGACCTCGAGGCCCTCGCTGCTGTGCGTCTTCGTCGTTCCTTCCGGGCAGTCGCACCCGTCCAACTTCTCGGGTGCCTCCTCACAGCTCTGATAATATTGGGAATTCGCAATGATAAATCGAACATACCAGGGTGGCTGCCACGTCATTGTCGGTGCACGCCAGGTTGCAGCAACTCTCGGAGTATTCGTACACAGGCGAGCAGGGCTACAACGAGTAAAAAATGTTTAGAAAGCGAACGAGAGAATGAGCGAGAAAAAGAGAGAGAGAGAGAGAGGGAGAGAGAGAGAAAGAGAGGGAAAGTGAGCGAGAAAGAGAGAGAGAGAGAGAGAGAGAGAGAGAGAGAGAGAGAGGCGCTCACTGCTGGTGTCGGGGCGGGCGCTTCCGGTGTCGGCGCGGGGGTAGGCGCATCGGTCACCGGTACTGGGGTGGGCGCAGGGGTAGGCGCATCGGTCACCGGGGCCGGGGTAGGCGCTTCGGGGGTCTATACAATTTCGTTTAGATCCGTCAAATAACCAAGTTTGAACTTTGCGGTATCATCTCCATTACAGTACTCCATCACCGGAAACTTTTTACCACACCTGCATGCAGCCAGCCGGTGCCGGGGTCGGGGCCGGATAGCCGCACTGGCTTTTCTTAACGCACGAGGTCGATCCGTCGGCATTGTTCTTGATGAGGTAGCCTTCTTTGCAATAGCAGCCCGGCTCACATGTGCTCACATACGACGACACATCGCAGTGCTAAAGTTATTAAAGCCTGAGCCTCTGTGCTTGCGCTATTACGAAGGTAAATTAGGCATCTTTTATCCAGTACCTATTTTAGGGTCTTTCAACGGTTGCTTTAATATAGGAAACGAACTACGGTATATAACAGTTACTTACGTAAGGCTGGCCACATTTTGGCTGGCATTGAGGCTGGCAGTCCTGATGAACCTGGTTGTCCCCGCACTCGGGAATGCTCGGATAAGGGAGACCTAAAAATAGCGTTTTTGGTCTAAATTGTATTACTTTAATCGCATTAAATGTTCGACGTAATGCTAGAAATTTATAGTAGCGCCCGTAAAGTCGTTTTTAAGATATCGATACTTGAGAAATCCCTCTAAAACCTACCCTTAGCCGCAACAACTCCTAGCACCGAGACGAAGAATACCTAGAAGGTGGCTTAAATACGTTAAAATACTATACTCACCATACACCGAGCCATCGTGCCACCGGAATAAGTGCTTCCATTTTTGCAGGACTCTTTTTATACGGTAGAGTACTGAATAGTCGCGTGGGAACTTGGAGGGAAGTTCGCACAACTCGCGAACCGTTTTTTTCGGGGGGCCGATATTGAAATGCTAATGGGTGAGGGTAAAATCGACGCGGGAACACTTTACTTCTGGAAGAGTGAACTGCGCAAAAGCCCCCAATCGATCAAAAATCCGAGTGACTGGCCTGCAAAAAAAACCAAAAAGGAGGTTAAATCTCTCTCTCGTCTGAAAAAACGCTTTGAAAACGGAGGGGGCTTGAGGTATCAATGACGTCGGTTAAAGCATATTTATGCTGATTTAACAGGGTTTTTTAATGCCTAAAAGTCTTGGTATTTTTTCTTTAAATGAAGATGAAAATTCCAATTTTAATCTATTTTCGCGATCTGCTTTAAGGTAACCTGTCTACGGAACGGCTCTTTGTCTTCCAGGAAATGTAAAAAAACAACGCTTACAGATATTATAAAAATAAACTAACTCTAGGCTATAGAAAGCAGTCTTCGAGGCAGCTGCAACTACATTAAGGTTCTGAAATTCCAAGAAGCCTGGCTGAAGAACCGGAAGTGCTTGCAATCTTCTGCCTCTTAGACCTGAACCTAGAAGTCAGGATAGTCGCATTGAATTCGGTTCGATTTCAAGCCCGGCAGCGATTGTCGGAAAACCGATGTTTCGATCGAATTTACGAATTACGTGCCATTAACGACTTTGAAAATAACCATAAGACCGACACTTGCGCGGCCTGACGACAAGCCGGATCAAAAATCATCTGTCTAGAATTTTTTGAGGTTGGGAGATCGGGACACATTCATCCACATGTTTCCAGCCCCCTCCACAAATAAAAAGATCACATCGTTCATTCCCTCCTCTGCACGACGCACACTTCCGGTGGCACGGACAAAAACGCCGGGGCGCAGCAAGGCCACACCGACATGCATAAGACTAAAAAACGGCGAGGAAGGGCCTGTTGTTGACCTAGCTGGCCGCCGGCAAATTTCGAGAATCGTGTGGGAAGAAGAATATATTCGGGAAGTTATTAGGGCTTGGAACTCGCCGGGAAGCTGTCTCTGGAATTTTTTAATCCTTTTTCCAGACGAACTACCCGAATTTCTATATGCGGAACCGGAAGTCGGCTGGGCAATCGGGCCCGGTCAAAATCCAAGACGATATTGGGAAGCCATTTTTGAATTGATTTCGCTTCTGAATTTTTGGATTTTTTTTATTTCGGTTAAAGTAGCCATGCGTACCACTACGCAAGGGTATCTTTTCCCTTACGCACCATGTCGTTTCGCGCAAAAACTAGTGTGCGACCCACTTTTATCTCTACTCGTAGTTTTTCCTGGCACTCTCTCTCTCTCTCTCTCTTCTCTCTCCCTCTCGCTCTCTCACACTCTCTGTATCTAGCTGTTTAACCTGCGTCGCATCATGTCGCTGCGCGAGTAGTTGCCAGCGACCCCTACCCACTGTCGCTGCTCTCTCATTCTTTACCTTTCTCCAGCTCTGTCTCTCGCTCTCTAGCTGTCTCTCTATCTCTTTTCTCTCCTTCTCTGTTCCACACTACCAGGTTTAGATGCTCAAGCAATGGGTAACAATTCTGGTCCTCATCCGCTCGGCTGAGGCCAGCTGCGCGACTTGCCCCAATGCGGTCGCGGCTGGTACCTGTCTCCTGGCCTCACCTACCGAATGTGGAACCGACATGTTCTATGTGGACCCCATCTTCACCTATGGAACAGATGGAAGTGGATGCCGGGTACGTGACTTCAGACCGCCCTCACGGCTCTTTTTCAGACGGTTGGAATCACATGTCGAGGATTCGACTGGGTTATCGATGCCACAAGTGTTGAAGGAGAAGGAGGCGTCTTTGTAAGATGATTTATTTCTTACACTTAACGAAACCAATAGGTAAACGACATGGCCAATGATGACGGCACTTTGATCGAATTCACCGATACCATGACGTGTGCCGCAGATGGAACCTGGGCCCCGTCAACTGGGGAATTTGCATGTGAAGGTAGAGCATATTTTGCATGCCATTAAACGGTATTTTAGTGCTGAGGCCTGTCCCCACTACCACCACTTCTACGACAACGACGACTACCACCACGACGACGACGACAACAACAACGACGACGACAACGAGCACCACCACAACGACTACAACAACGACAACGACGACGACCACCACCACCACGACCACGACGACCACAACAACAACAACGACGACAACGACCTCTACGACGACGACAACTACTACTACTACCACGACAACAACAACGACAACCACGACGACGACGACGACCACTACTACCACGACGACTACAACAACAACAACGACGACGACGACAACTACTACTACCACGACAACAACAACGACAACCACCACGACCACGACGACTACAACAACAACAACGACGACGACGACCACTACGACGACGACAACTACTACCACCACGACAACAACTACGACCACGACAACAACAACGACAACCACGACGACGACAACGACAACTACTACTACAACGACAACAACAACAACAACAACCACGACGACGACGACTACCACCACGACAACCACGACAACAACAACCACTACTACCACCACCACGACGACGACGACGACGACTACAACAACGACGACGACGACGACAACGACGACTACCACCACGACAACTACGACAACAACCACTACTACCACGACGACGACGACGACGACGACGACGACTACAACAACAACGACGACGACGACAACGACGACTACCACCACGACAACTACGACAACTACTACTACCACGACCACCACTACAACGACGACGACAACAACAACGACAACCTCTACGACGACGACAACTACTACTACAACGACAACAACTACGACCACGACAACAACAACGACAACCACGACGACGACGACGACGACGACGACGACGACGACGACGACGACGACGACGACGACGACGACGACCACTACGACGACGACAACTACTACCACCACGACAACAACTACGACCACGACAACAACAACGACAACCACGACGACGACGACGACCACTACGACGACAACGACAACTACTACTACCACGACCACCACTACAACGACGACGACAACAACAACGACGACGACAACCACTACCACGACGACTACAACAACAACAACGACGACGACGACCACGACTACCACAACCACTACTACCACTACTACCACTACCACGACGACGACGACGACTACAACAACAACAACAACAACAACAACAACAACAACAACAACAACGACAACAACGACTACGACAACTACTACTACCACCACTACCACCACGACGACTACGACAACGACGACCACTACTACGACAACGACAACGACGACCACTACGACAACGACTACGACCACCACGACCACCACTACCGAAGAAGTCTGCTGTGCCGCCGGCGGTACTTGGAGCGAATGGGTTGCCCAGAATAGCTGCCCCGATTTTTGCGGTGCTTGTGGCAATATCACGAAAACGAGGACTTGCGCAAGTTTGCCATCATGTCCTTGCAGGTATGGCGCAAAATTAATAAGCTTCGATAATAAAACCATTAAGTTAATAGAAAATTAATAGAAACTTAATTGTTAACCTAATTTCAGCGGCGATTCCACCAAGGTCGAGCTGTGCAACGCAAATTCATGCCACTTCCCGAGACTGTCCTGCTGCCCGGGTCGCTCGCTGGGGACCTGGAATGACATCAACTCTTGTGGACCGGCAATTTCGCCCGATGATCCGATGGCGGTGAACAATTGTAGTACGACGTGTTGTCCGGCTGAGGGTAGGACCCCTTAGAATTATAATCTTTGTTGTCCTTTAGGCATCTGGAGCGAGTGGGTCTCGACTGGAACTCTCCAAAAGGGAGGTGATGGCAAGAACCTAACGTGCGGCATGTGCGCAACACAGATGCAGAAGCGGAAGTGTTTGTCCGAGAGATACGGGTGTTCTTGCGTGTAGGTTGCGCGGATACAGCAAAAATATAAGGCATTTTAGTGGCTTGACAACACAGAGCTTGGCGTCATCGTCGGACCTCTGTGTCTTCCCGTATGCAACGTGTTGCGCGCCCTACGTGAAGAAGTTGGACGTCGCGGCAAAGAAGTATAGCTGTCAATCCACAACAACAGTTCCGGCTATAAAGACGACGACGTGTTGTCCCCCAGGTAAAATAGCGTTAGAATGAGTATTATCAGGGCCGGAGGGCTAAAATGTGTTGCGAAGCTGCAGGTGTCGCGCGACATGGTGCGTACACCATTATCAAATGGACGTGAACTCCTTTAACCGAAAAGACAGTGACGAAAAGCGTTAAGGGGCAAATAACTGCTAATAACAGCTGTTACGGCCCGAAAACCGGGTACCTGTACGTCGAAGGCCTTTGCACACCCAGAGCGCGGGAAGCGTGAAAATTTGCAATTCCCCGTGGTCACCTCCAGAATCGCGTTCTTGGCTGTTTCTCGGCGATTTCTGGTCCAAAATCGATGATCAAAAGACCAAAACAAGTTGAAATTGAGTGAGGATTTCAGAAAGGAGGTCAGAATCGGGAAATATTAGTGTATTCGCAAACATAGGACTAAAACGGTTTTTCGCATGAATTGAAACCGCGAGGTCCCTCTTCCCAGAGTCCTTTAGCAATTTGCAGGAAATGAAAGTCCCTCCCAGATAACCTTTATTTGGCTATTGTGTGCTCTTTTAAAAGAATCTAAATAACATTTTTTTTCAGATGGCAACGGCCTCTGGAACGACTGGGGCTCGTGGGCGAGCTGCTCGGCGACATGTGGCCTTTGTGGCACACAATCGCGTACGAGAACTTGTGCATCTGCGGCCTATGGATGTCCATGCAGGTTTCAATAATTTTCAGGCGCGTAATATCAATCTCCAAATTTAGTGGTACCTCCACCCAGTCCCAAAAGTGCGGAAATCCAGCGTGTACCGGTACTGCTTGTTGTGGCGCGACGTACCAGGCTGTCAGTTATGACGGAACGCTGTTTTGCCAGGAGACACAGGTATGGATATAGCGTCATTGGGACGTGTAACGTAGCTGCTAATTACTATCATAACTTGGCAACTGGAGACGGGAATATCGGATCCGTAATTTTGATATGCTACCTTACGCAATTTTCAGCCAACACCTGCCGTCGGAACCTGGCAGGCCTGGTTCACCACGGCAACTTGCAATGACACTTGTGGAATGTGTGGCAGGGAGATGCAGGCGAGATATTGTTGGCCGCCTGGCACGACTTGCACGTAAGTCCTGAACCGTAAACACCGCAGTTAATTGGCCAAAATCAATAGGCATTAAAGTCGATTATGATGTCGATTTCAGTGGCCCCTTCACGCAAGAAGTCCCGTGCAACGATACGCTTTGCGTGTTCCCGAGAAGCACCTGTTGCTCACCGTTTGTGAAAAAGCTGAGCACGGCCAAGAAGATGTACACTTGCCAATGAAAGTCTAGAGATAAATTGTTAATAAAAATGTATAAATAATGGTAACAATAATCGATGTTCACTCCTCTTTGACTTCGTCGAACAATGCATCTATAAAACCGTTATTGCATCTTTTCATATGTCATTCAAATTGACCTTATATTTGTAATTTAATATATAGATAAAAACATCAAAAGAAAATCCATGAAATATAATGATTTTAGATTTTTTAACTAAGTAGGTCTAGGTCATTCAAATATCTTAGGTTAATTAATTTTCATTACTATAACGGAAGCGATACCTATTTCTCCCTCGACTATTAGTTTGCCCTTTTTGTGTCACTTCGGACTGTAGCGTACCACCTGGGCCTTTTTGAAACTTCTTCACGTTTCCACGTTTGACACCAACATAAAAAAAGTACACGCGTCCAACACACCAACAATGCTACCCCACAAAAGCCTCCCATTTCCGCGTGGCCCAGCTGTCGAAAAGCCCACCAAATCGCCGCCTGATTGCATCGTACAGCCGATTGTTGCCGCGCGTGTCGCCAAATATCTGACTATGCCAAAACGTGCTCCGATGGATCAGCTGCCCCCTCGGGGAACAAAATTGGTTTTTCGCCGGGGTATAACTAGGCGTGGGCATGGCATAATCTACCCCGATTGGCATTCATATTTTGTCGAGTCTAGCTAGCTAGCTATGCTACTGTATTTGGTGTGTGGTTTTGTGGCACTTAAGGTTAGTTTAAATTTTTTAATGCATTTGTCATAAAAGCAAAAATACTAAGAGCTGCGTATTTCTGCGATGATTTCAATGATGAATTTAGAGTGGTCGAAAACCAAATCCGAGAAAATTAATTAACTAAACAATGGTACTAAAAAATAATTTCCATTTTTCTAAGAATACATCGTTTCTTAGAAGATAACGAGCTACTAATTTTACAAAATTTTAACGACTTTTGTATACTTCATTTTTCGATTCTTTGCATACAATTCTAATTCTAGTGTTGTTTCACTTTTTTAAAAACAGACTCTTTTGTTTTTTTTAGGCAGTTTCATCACAATGCACGGCTTGTGCTGACCGTGCTCCGCAGGGTATCTGGGGGGAATGGACTTCGACTGGGAGCATCACATATCAAAGTGTTGGCAAGAACTTATCATGTGGCATGTGTGCTACCGTTCCGCAGAAGCGGACCTGTTTGACGGCTCCAGATTGCCCTTGCACGCAAGTTTCTCTCACTCTCTCGCTCTCTCTCTCTCTCTCTTTCTTTCTCTCTCTCTTAACCAAAATGCCCATTTTAGCGGCCCTTCCACACAAGTCGGCGCCACATCAAATGAAATCTGCTCCTTCGCTGACCAGACCTGTTGTCCTCCAAATAAGATGACGGTCGACCTGAAGCTGAAGCGCTATGTGTGCAAATCACCGAATCCATCGCCTGCTCCACAGAACGTCACCTGCTGCTCACCGGGTGCGTTTCTCGCTGTCTCTCTCCCTCTCTTCTCTCTCTTTCTCTCTCTTTCTCTCTCTATCTCGCTCTCTCTTTATCTCTCGCTCTCTCTCTCGCTTGTGAAGAAAAAGGCAAATCTTAACTTAACTTATAGCCGCCGGTCTCTGGAATCCGTGGTCCGTTTGGTCGGGATGCAATGGGGGTACCTGCGGTGGCTGCGGAACTCGATGGAGGAATAGGACCTGTGCCTCGGAACCTTATGGATGTCCCTGCACGTGAGTTCGCTTCTCTCTCTCCCTCTCACTCTCGCCTCTCTCTCTCTCTCTCTCTCTCTCTCTCTCTGTGTGTGTCTCCCACTCTGTCTCTTTCTCTCTCTCTCTCTGCTCCTCTCTCTACCACTAATTTTTCAGTGGAAAAGCTATCGAGGTCGGCTTCTGCGACTCGGTATGCCCATTTCCGGGACCAACTTGCTGCTCCGGATTTATCAAGTCCATTGATGAAACCTTGAAGAAAGCCTACTGTAAAGCTGTTGCTGTTTAGGTTTTGTGAAAAAAAATTGTTTGTATTGTTGGTCATCGCGCTCAAATGGCAGAGAAAAAGCTCGAATAACAAAAAGAAATGCTTGAATAGAAAGGACCAAAAAAGGTCCTCAATATTTCCCGTATTTTTTGCTCAAAAACTCGCGGTTTGCACCGAAACCTCATTAGCGCGCTACGGTAAGTGCGGTTTTGAAAACCGATTCGCAAGCCCGATTGGCTGGTCATCAATCCGTCGTTTTTTAAGCTTTTGTGAGCCTTTTAAGCCGCCCGAACCTGGTGCATTCATCGACACAAACCCTAGTGCGGAACGTGCCGACGCACCGTGTCCAATTTAGCGGGAGAAAAGCCTGAAACTCGAAAAACCATCTCTAATCCGTAAATAACGATGAGTCATGGGGGCATGTATAAAGGTTCAGGTAGTTAGGGAAATTTCACTTCCGGTTGCGGGCCTAAAATGATACAATATTTGATTGTTGTGTTGTCGGGATGCTGTTTGACTACGGTACGCTCCGATTGCACGTCGTGTCCGGATGCAACCCCGGCCGGGACCTGCCTGCTTTCACCGGAAGCTTGTGGCGATGTTTTCACGTATTCGGACCCGGCTTTTACCTATAAAGCGGATGCAAATGGGTGTAAGGTATGGCGCCGAATAATTATGGCTCTTCAAGCTGTTTGTTATCAACTATAATAAAAAAGTAGTGGTGTCCGTCTGTCTGTCATGTCCCAGATTCAACTCGAAGGGGAAAGGAGATAGAGCTTAGGTCTCTTCGGATTCGGATAGAGCGTGTTCAGAAACCCCAAAACTGATAAAAAAATTATGAAAAACTTTTAGTTTAAATTATTAAAATTAACTTTGAAAGTTTTTCCCTTAGTAAAAGGGGTGGGGGGCGGAGGTTGGGGTGATATGGACATAGTGAGCCAGGTGGCGCCCGTTTCGTGGATGAAAATTTTCACGGGGGATTTCATTTATTTTTTTCTCTCATTCGATCCGGTCGGTCGTTATTTTCGTTTTTTAAAAGGATTTCAGCCATGGGGGGTATCTGAAGCCATCGGGAAGGTATTTAGGTAGTTTTTAAAGGGGATTTCAGCCATGTGGGTATCTGAAGCCATCGGGAAAGTATTTAGGTAGTTTTTGAAGGGGATTTCAGCCATGGGGGGTATCTGAAGCCATCGGGAAGGTATTTAGGTAGTTTTTGAAAGGGTTTTCAGCCCTGGGGGCTAACTGAAGCCATCAGGAAGGTATTTAGGTAGTTTTTGAAGGGGATTTCAGCTATGGGGGGTATCTGAAGCCATCGGGAAGGTATTTAGGTAGTTTTTGAAGGGGATTTCAGCCATGGGGGGTATCTGAAGCCATCAGGAAGGTATTTAGGTAGTTTTTGAAGGGGATTTCAGCCATGGGGGGTATCTGAAGCCATCAGGAAGGTATTTAGGTAGTTTTTGAAGGGGATTTCAGCCATGGGGGTATCTGAAGCCATCAGGAAGGTATTTAGGTAGTTTTTGAAGGGGATTTCAGCCATGGGGGGTATCTGAAGCCATCAGGAAGGTATTTAGGTAGTTTTTGAAGGGGATTTCAGCCATGGGGGGTATCTGAAGCCATCAGGAAGGTATTTAGGTAGTTTTTGAAGACGATTTCGGCTATGGGGGTGTAGAATATGGAGGGTAGCCCGAAGGCCAGTCGATTACAGTCGCGAAGCGGCTGTAATCGGCTGGTTAAAAACATAAAAGTGTTGTTTTGGATTTTCAACCGACACGAAGTCCAGTTTTTGCCAAAATTGTACGTGTAAATTAAAGCAAAGTTTTGAGTCGTTTTCAAGATGGCAGTGATTTGCTTCAAATAACTTGAAATTCGTTATAGATAATTTTTTAATCGTTTTTTAGAGCGTCACCGTCGCTTGCCAGGGCTACGAGCAGCTCTACGTTGGCGTCGAAATTCAAGACAGCGAGGCGGCTGTGGTAAGGAAATGGTGTCAACCTGGGCTTCAAGGACAATTTTCTGTTTTTGTTTGGCTTTTTAAAAGCAAGAATGATTAAGAACTTAAATCCTTTAGCTTTCCTCATCCAGCGGAGCCACCAGCCAATTGCTTTCCGCTTCCGGAACCGTAAAATGTGGGGCCGACGGCACTTGGCCAGCCGGAGCGACCGGGAAGTTCTCGTGTGAAGGTGGGATTCTAATAAAAGCCAAAACCTTGATTTGAAGCCTCAATCCCATATGTGGCGCCAGTTACGACAACTACCACAACTGCAACGCCCCCCTAGATGTTGTCCTCCGGAGGGTAGGTCGAGGGGTGTCAGACAGCTTATGCGTTTCTGCCCACCTCTCTCTTTCTCTCTCTCGCTCAGGTCCATACTTTACATAGATGTTACCACGCTCTATGAGCGAATTCTAGGTATCTGGGGTGCCTGGACAACTATTGGAAGTGTCGTGCTGGGAGGTCCCTTCCTGAATCTGACGTGCGGAATGTGCGCGACGGTACCGCAGAACAGGACGTGTCTTTCGCATGCTTATGGGTGTCCTTGCAGGTGGGTTTTATGGAAAAGACATGTTTCACTCTTAAATCCTTGGCGACACTACGCAGACGCAACGCATTGAAAACGTCGTTTTTTTAAATTCCTCGGTTAACTATATAATTTTTTTATAGTGGAGCCTCTACTCAAAACAACTGGATTTCGAATATACTGTGCGAGTTCCCGAATCATGCTTGCTGCGGCGATAATGTGAAGGGGAAGGATACGACTCTGAAGAAATATGTATGCAGGCCTCCGGTAGCGCCGGAAGCCGTGAAAGCGACGACTTGTTGTCCATCAGGTAGACGAAACCTTTCACTCACGCACTGTCACTTTTTCTCGCTACAACTCTCTCTCTCTCGCTCTCTCTCTCTCGCCCTTTCTCTCTCTCCCGCTCTATCTCTCCCTACCTCTCTTTTCCTTTCTCTCTCTTACTTTCCCTCTCTCCCTCTCTCTCTCCCTCTCTCTCGCTCGCTCTCTCTTGAAACGTTTCAAGCCCGGAATTTTCAGGTGGCCTCTGGAATCCATGGAGCTCGTGGACAGCATGTCCCGGATTCTGCGGGATGTGCGCGATACAACAGAGAACGCGGACTTGCGCGTCGAAGCCCTATGGATGTCCATGCAGGTATCTTTAGTATCTTGCAGGGATTATATTTGCCCATTACTGCGTAGTAATATACCGTTTTTTCTTGATTAGCCCGAGTTTAGTCTTTTGGCAATCACCTAGCACCTATTAGATGAAATACGTTATACCGCTATTAACGCGTCATAAATCTTTTGACGCTCGCTTGCGATTTTTCTAATGGGCCGCCCCGGAAAATTCGCATGAAATCGAAACCCATCTCGAATAGGCACAGATAAAACGTTTCGCTTGTTTACAATCCTTGTAAATGTCACTGTAAATTTCGTTGTTCTTTTCAGCGGTCTGGCGAAGGAAGAACAGAAATGCGGCGGGGCTATTTGTCCTTTCCCGGGGCCGACCTGCTGCTCTGGCTACGCAAAGAGGCTCGACCCCGCCAAGCTCATGTATACCTGCCAGTTGTTATAAAAGCGCTGGGGATCAAAATTTAAGCGATTTCAAAAAAATCTGGTCTGAAATAATAACCTTTGCCTCGAAATAATGGGCACGGAATCGAATCATATTTTTTATGGTGTTTTATTTTATACGATTTATTGTTTAGACTTATCTAATCGTTAACTATTCATAAGATTATATAATATGCTCGAAAATACTGCCTTTCTCTCATCATGATCCCCTGCCGTATGAAGTTCTGCCTCTAGAAACGGATTGCCCCAGCCCACGTCTCTCCATCTTTGTTTTCAAATCATATTCCATTGCATTTTGTGCCTATCCAGGCTCCTGGTCGTTTTTCTTTTAGATTGCATAAATTGTTTGCCGCCAGACCTCGTCAAAATTGCCAACGGACATTTCGTTTTTAGTATGGGTACATCTGGTATTGGAAATATTATGGCTCTCCCTCTCTTGCCCTCTCGCTCTCTCTCTCTCTTGCCCTCTCGCTCTCTCTCTCTCCCTCTCTCTCTCTTTCTCTCTCTCTCTCTCTCTCTCTCTCGTTCTCTCTCTCTCTCTTCCTCTCTCCCTTTCTCTCCAGCTAACCAGATTTAGAAAATCATGAAGCTTTCGTCTGGATTTCCGGTGCTCTTTCTTCTAGCGGGTTAGTCTATAGTTTGGAAATCAACAAAACATACAGGAGCCTGCTTTACTCTAATGCTCACTACCACAATCAGCAGTTATTTGTATTTTGGAGCACTATTTGGTAATTATGAAAAATTTCGATCACCCGAATTCTAATTTGTATAGGCACGTTTTCGACACGACAAGCCAGGGCATCCCATGGCAATGCTGATTCCTATATCGAAGAGGCGATAAAATTTCACAAGGAACAAGCCATTTGTGAGTTAGACTTCAAGTGAAAACTTAATTATAGAATTTAACCAATAAAATTAAGTAATAAAATCACGCAAAATATCGTACTCATTTAAAACAGGATCGAGCTACGGGGGACAAAAATGGCATTTCCAGTTCGCAACGGGCTCTTTAATAGTCTTTCGCCTGAAGAAAATTTTGGCCGTTTCTACAATGCGCTCGCTATTGAGGTAAGCACTTAAATAAACCTAGACAAATTTCCGGAAATTCTTTAGGCAATTTGCCCGTCTAAGATAAGGGTCGGCGGACTTGGAGATGGCGGGAAATGGGTAATACTTGTAGTCATGAAGCAAGGAGAGAGAGAAATTAATCGATTGTGAAATTTCTGCGATTGTTTTAGGTCTGTAATCCTTGGAAATTGCCGAAACCCTGCGTCGTCTATTCCCTCGGCCTGAATGACGTCGTGGTTTTCGAAGAGGAGTTGCAGAAGATTGCGACAAATAGCTGCAAAATCTATGGATATGACATGGTGCGTAGCTTTTTTATCATCCTTCCTTTAATTACCAATTTTACGGTTGGTTTGGATGCTGCAAGCTAAAAAACTCCCAAAGGAGTATACTAGTTTTTAGAAGAATCAAAAACCTTGGACCGTCAGTTTATACAATGCGATCAACGGGGAATTGCGGCAAGGTAACGACAATGTCTCTCTCTCTCGCTCTCTCTCTGTCTCTCTATCTCTCGCTCCCTCGCCTTTTTTCTCCTTTTTAGTCAACTTTAAGGTCTGATCACGTCATCCGGTAACCATAGCTTCTCGAACAGTATCGTTATCGGTGAAGAAGTAGAGGAGCGGGGGAATCACCATATCGATGTGGGTGTATTTTGTGGTTCTGGGTTTTCTTGCTTTTTTTCCTTTTAACGTGTGCTTTCAATGATTTTAATTTTAGGTTAACGTCTTTAGATAAAATTTTAGATTTTCAAAATCGATATCGAAGGTTCGGAAGCTTCTGTGATGCCGGAATTCTTGAACTCAACGAGACCATGTCAAGTAGGTCAAACGTTCTCTATCTCTCTCGCTCTCTCTCTAGCCCAGCTCTCTCTCTCTATCTCTCTCCCTCTCTCGCCGCTCTATCTCTCGCTTTCTCCCTTTCTCTCTTCCTCTCTCACTCTCACTATCGTTCTCATTCTCTGTTTAGCTTTCTCTTTCAGATCCTAATCGAAACGCATCAGAATCCACAAGCAACCTTTCAACTCCTCTCTACCATCAGTGCGGCTGACTACTGGCTATATTCCTACGAAATCAACCCGGGTGGATTCAAATTCTGTGAATATTCCTTCATCCACGAGGGTTGCCTCGCGGAATTTGGTGCTGTGAAATTGGCAAAATATTTGGTGTTGTGATTTGGTTGTTATTATGGGTATCGATTAGTCAGAAAAGTACAAATAAATTTTTTTGCAGTGCTTTAAGGTCGTAACAACATTAATAAACACCCAGAATCAAGCAAAGAATCTCTCAAAAAAGACACCATGCAAAGAAAAGTATATTAGTATTGTTTTTAGCAATTTAAAGAGTTTGAGTAGCTTAGAATTAGCGTCAAGGGCCGCGAAAAGGACGTGGAAGCCCCCTACGAAGGTCGAAAAGGCGATGAAAAAGCCGTGAAAACACCCTGCGAAGCTCGAAAAGGCCGTGAAAGGGCCGTCGGATGGTCGAAAGGGCCGTAAAAAGGCCGTCGGATGGTGGAAAGGGCCGTGAAAGGGCCGTCGGATGGTCGAAAGGGCCGTGAAAGGGTCGTCGGATGGGCGAAAGGGCCGTGAAAAGGCCGTCGGATGGTCGAAAGGGCCGTGGAAGGGCCGTCGGATGGTCGAAAGGGCCGTGAAAGGGTCGTCGGATGGTCGAAAGGGCCGTGAAAGGGTCGTCGGATGGGCGAAAGGGCCGTGAAAAGGCCGTCGGATGGTCGAAAGGGCCGTGGAAGGGCCGTCGGATGGTCGAAAGGGCCGTGAAAGGGCCGTCGGATGGTCGAAAGGGCCGTGAAAGGGTCGTCGGATGGGCGAAAGGGCCGTGAAAAAGGCCGTCGGATGGTCGAAAGGGCCGTGGAAGGGCCGTCGGATGGTCGAAAGGGCCGTGAAAGGGTCGTCGGATGGTCGAAAGGGCCGTGAAAGGGTCGTCGGATGGGCGAAAGGGCCGTGAAAAGGCCGTCGGATGGTCGAAAGGGCCGTGGAAGGGCCGTCGGATGGTCGAAAGGGCCGTGAAAGGGCCGTCGGATGGTCGAAAGGGCCGTGAAAGGGTCGTCGGATGGGCGAAAGGGCCGTGAAAAGGCCGTCGGATGGTCGAAAGGGCCGTGGAAGGGCCGTCGGATGGTCGAAAGGGCCGTGAAAGGGCCGTCGGATGGTCGAAAGGGCCGTGAAAGGGCCGTCGGATGGTCGAAAGGGCCGTGAAAGGGTCGTCGGATGGGCGAAAGGGCCGTGAAAGGGTCGTCGGATGGGCGAAAGGGCCGTGAAAAGGCCGTCGGATGGTCGAAAGGGCCGTGGAAGGGCCGTCGGATGGTCGAAAGGGCCGTGAAAGGGTCGTCGGATGGGCGAAAGGGCCGTGAAAAGGCCGTCGGATGGTCGAAAGGGCCGTGGAAGGGCCGTCGGATGGTCGAAAGGGCCGTGAAAGGGCCGTCGGATGGTCGAAAGGGCCGTGAAAGGGCCGTCGGATGGTCGAAAGGGCCGTGGAAGGGCCGTCGGATGGTCGAAAGGGCCGTGGAAGGGCCGTCGGATGGTCGAAAGGGCCGTGAAAGGGTCGTCGGATGGGCGAAAGGGCCGTGAAAGGGCCGTCGGATGGTCGAAAGGGCCGTGAAAGGGCCGTCGGATGGTCGAAAGGGCCGTGAAAGGGCCGTCGGATGGTCGAAAGGGCCGTGAAAGGGTCGTCGGATGGGCGAAAGGGCCGTGAAAGGGTCGTCGGATGGGCGAAAGGGCCGTGAAAAGGCCGTCGGATGGTCGAAAGGGCCGTGGAAGGGCCGTCGGATGGTCGAAAGGGCCGTGAAAGGGTCGTCGGATGGGCGAAAGGGCCGTGAAAAGGCCGTCGGATGGTCGAAAGGGCCGTGGAAGGGCCGTCGGATGGTCGAAAGGGCCGTGAAAGGGCCGTCGGATGGTCGAAAGGGCCGTGAAAAGGGCCGTCGGATGGTCGAAAGGGCCGTGAAAGGGCCGTCGGATGGTCGAAAGGGCCGTGAAAGGGCCGTCGGATGGTCGAAAGGGCCGTGAAAGGGCCGTCGGATGGTCGAAAGGGCCGTGAAAGGGCCGTCGGATGGTCGAAAGGGCCGTGAAAGGGCCGTCGGATGGTCGAAAGGGCCGTGAAAGGGCCGTCGGATGGTCGAAAGGGCCGTGAAAGGGCCGTCGGATGGTCGAAAGGGCCGTGAAAGGGCCGTCGGATGGTCGAAAGGGCCGTGAAAGGGCCGTCGGATGGTCGAAAGGGCCGTGAAAGGGCCGTCGGATGGTCGAAAGGGCCGTGAAAGGGCCGTCGGATGGTCGAAAGGGCCGTGAAAGGGCCGTCGGATGGTCGAAAGGGCCGTGAAAGGGCCGTCGGATGGTCGAAAGGGCCGTGAAAGGGCCGTCGGAT
Source organism: Mesorhabditis spiculigera (assembly GCA_958295435.1). Taxonomy (NCBI): domain Eukaryota; kingdom Metazoa; phylum Nematoda; class Chromadorea; order Rhabditida; family Rhabditidae; genus Mesorhabditis; species Mesorhabditis spiculigera. Next base: position 3,062,973 of record CATQJA010002659.1, read on the forward strand.
GGTCGAAAGGGCCGTGAAAGGGCCGTCGGATGGTCGAAAGGGCCGTGAAAGGGCCGTCGGATGGTCGAAAGGGCCGTGAAAGGGCCGTCGGATGGTCGAAAGGGCCGTGAAAGGGCCGTCGGATGGTCGAAAGGGCCGTGAAAGGGCCGTCGGATGGTCGAAAGGGCCGTGAAAGGACCCTGCAAACTCGAAAAAGATCTTTTTGCATTATTTGCGATCATCATTTGCGATCCGTTGCCTAGTTCCGCAAATTTACTAGTTCCAGCATTGCTAGGCAGGTTGTCAAGGACGAACTCCAACTTCTCGGCTTCCAAAACCTTTCCTAGCGCCTCGGCTCTTTCGTGAATTCGTAATTCAAAAATTTAAGTATAGAAACGTACTTAATTCGTATCTAAAATGCATGCCGGCCAGTTCATCGTCTCGGCGATCGCCATCTTCGGGCTGTTGGCGATCCTGATCGCAGTACCGGTGTAGGAAAATAAGACGTTTTCTAGTTCATATGATTTTGTAGGTATCTAAACACACTGGAACATCCGACTGAGCTTCTCCAGCAACAAGACCAATTGAGAATGGTTGCTAGCGAGAATAACCAGAAATACGTGGCTTTTCAAAAGTTCATCCGGATTGCAAAGAATGCTGTGCTGACGAAGAAGGAGTGGAGCGGTACGGTGGATCTCTCTCTCTCTCTTTCACTCTCTCTCTCTCTCTCTCTGACACTCTCTCTCTCTCTCTCGCTGTTTTTGTCCCTCTCTCTCCGTCTGGATCGATATGGCAAGCTAGCAAATTTCCTTGCGGAACTTATTGCCTTTCAGATATCGTCTACAGCTACTCACAACAAGCCTACCCCAACGAGACCTCATTCGTGTTAGGTACCTCATCTATTCACTCGAAATGGACATTAGGGAATGCAGCAGTTCAGGTAAAATCTCCTCTCTCTCTCACTCTCTCTCGCTCTCACCAATCCTGAGTTTCAGATCATGATGAACATGTTCCTCACCAACATGAGGAGCATGACCTGCTACCACTCGACTTGTCGGTTGGCCATTGGCGTCACGGCAATTCTGGGAGCGATTTTGGTGTCATTAGTACTTGGTAGGATCACTTCCTTGATTTCCGGAGCACTACAAATTCCAGCCTCCATGGTTGAGGTATATCGCTCCGCCATCAGGATGATCACCGAGCTAGTGATGCCCAAGGTTGACGAGCTCCAGAAGAATCGACACATACTGCTGAAACGGATTATGACGAAGGAGGTGGTGACGCTGGTGCTGACGATGGCGTTGGCTTTTGGCATGTTTTCGGCCGGTAGGTTTTTTTGGCTCGAGCTGCCTTGCCGAACAGTGACGTAGCGATACGTTGCGTCTCGCACGGTGTCACGCGTAGCGTCTCCCGTTGTTTCTCGCGTTTGTCATTGATATTTAATTGCAACTTCAGGAGTCGTGATCAGCAAGAAGGAGAACAATTGGACAACTTCAGCGGCTGTCAGCTACAACTTGCACCTTGCCTCCGGAGTTGGCTACGTTAAAGAACTACCAACGTATCTGGAATATGACCAAGTGGGCCGATCGCACTTGCTTTTCTCTGTCTCGTCTCCCTCCCTCTCTCTCTCTCTCTCTCTCTCTCTCTCTCTCTCTTCCTCTCTTTCTCTCTTTCTCTCTCTAGCATTTTTTCAGGTATCCGCCAGCCGTGCCCTCTTCATCTTTTGTCAATTTTTATGGCTAACCACCCCTCTTGCCGCTCTTTTCGGCAGTATTATCGGAATCTTCCGAGGAATCGCAATCGGAATCGACTATATCGTAAGAAAAAGACGAAGATTAAAATCAATTTTTGCTCATAGGAAGACGCCGGCGAGCTGCAACGCTATCGCGAGAAAGAGTGCAACCGAACTGCTCCGAGAACCCGAGCGCTGTACCACAACTGAGGCTTGAAGACGACAAATTTTGAACGGGATTTGGGGTCTAATCTTGGGTGAATCTGTGGGCAAGTGTAAATAATCAGGTTGTTATGTCAAATTTTCGAAGAATGACGTGTCGTTTTAAGTTTGTGTATGTTTTACGTTACGCTACGTTAGATTTTAGGGCGTATTGTTTCGTAGCATAGCATGTCGTGTCAGGATCGTAAAGCAACAGGCGTCGCGCATCATAGCGTAGCTTTTTTTTAACGTATCCTGGCTTTGAGGAGCGTATATTTACAGACGATAATCTTGTAGCGTAGTCCATGGTAGCATATGATTGCATATCGAATAGGAAGGCAATGCTGCGTTGCGTAGCGTATCACGTCGTAGCGTATCGTCAGGCCAGCTGCGTAGCTCAAATCATCGTATCAGTACGTACGGTTACATTGCACGGCGTTCTCTTGTGCTGCGTACGCAGCGTAGTTTTCTAAGCGTTTTACATAGCGTGTGCCGTACTGTAGCTTAGCGTTTCGTCATCATGCGTATCTAAGCGTAGCGTTGCGCAAAAGACTTCACGTAAAAATCAACAGATTTATGCATATGTACAGAAAGGCTTGGTTGAGCACGCAGATCATCGTCGTAAGTAGGGGGGTAAGGGGTCGGTAAGTGAATTTGCCAATTTGCAGGAAGGTGAGGGGAAAGAGGTCAAAATCAGGATCAAGTTAATCACAGAGACATTGTAATCACAAAAATTATAATGAGGTGTATTCAAAAAGAATCATATTTTTGGTATCATATTATTACTCGTGTGCCTCCGTCGTCTCTTCTACCCGAGCTATCACAGGCTGTGGCTCGCCGACGACTTGCCCGTTTGAGATTTCGATTAATCTGAAAACTATTGATTAATTTGGCGTTTTAAAGGACCATTGAAGGGCCGATAAATAGGCAAAAAAGCCTCTAATCTTCCAAGACTAAGACAGGGTCGCAGAGAGAGCGAGCGAAAGAGAGGGAGAAAGACAGAGAGAGAGAGAGAGAGAGAGAGAGAGAGAGAGAGAGAGAGAGGGAGAGAGAGCTAGATAAAACTGAGCTACCCACCGATCATATGACCCGGCCGCCGGCGCCTTATGCGTAATCGTGATAACCGTAGCTTTGTGGAACCATGTGGAAATTACCCGTTCGAGGTTCGCCTGAAAATATGGAGATTTTTGCTGTTTATCAGGATCAAGAAAATCAAAGAGTATTCAGCTTTTAAGCCCTACCATAACGGCCGGATCGGCCGAGGCGAACGGTTCGTCTAATAGCAAGCAGCCTTCAAATTTGTCGCCGCCCTTTAGAAGGGAGCGGCAAACACCGAGGAGTTGACGTTGGCCGTAGCTTAAAAATTGAAATTAGCTTTGTCAAGATATCGCGTTATCTCTCCCTATATCGCGCGCGCGCTCTCTCTCTCTCTCTCTCTCTCTCTCTCTCTCTCTCTCTCTCTCTATCTCTCCCTCTCTCTCTGTCTCTCACGCTCTAATTCTCTCTCTGTCTCTCTCGTTCTCTCTCTGTCTCTCTCTCTGTCTCTCTTTCTCTCTCGATCTCTCTCTCTCCCTCTCCCTCTCCCTCTCCCTCCTGTCTCACACTCTCTCACACCCTCTCTCTCTCTCGCTCTCTCTCTTTCTCTCACCTCATCGCCTCCATATTTATCCTCTCCTCCAGCCCATCCTTCCACGCGACGAGCGGCTTCAACCCGGCCCTATCCAACACCTCCCACAGCTCAGCATCAGAGTGCTTCTTCTCAGGGTCGATGTTGAAGCGGACAGAGTCGTCGAATATCCGGACCGACTAAAATTATTTGTTGATCCGGCTTCCTACAAGTTCTAACCTGCGGTACAACAGAAAAGTGACGCCTCAACTGTTTGATGGAGATCGTGCTCGTTTTGGTGGCACCGATCTCGATTTCACCGTCCAGTTTTTCGAGCATTCCCAGAAGGGACAAGAAGGTGGAGGATTTTCCTGAAAACTAGGGCAATCAGCGTCTAACGGATCAGTTTAAAGGAACCGGCTAGATTCAAAATCGACCCCTTTCGTCGGCTAGGCCTCGACAAGTACGTTACGAGTCAAAACTCACCACTTCCGGTCCTTCCAACGATAACAACCCGGCTTCCGGCGGCAATCTTCAGGTTGATTCCGTGAAGTACTGGTGAACCGTTCTTTCTACGAAACGCCAGTTATTGCATAAAATTAAGAGCGCCAACCTGTAGCTCCCAAAGTACTCCTTCCACTCGAGGTCACCGCTTAGGAGACGCTCCTTGTCTGAGCTTTCCGTGTATTGGTCCTGGAAGTAAAAGGTTGATCCAAATTTCTATTATCTCTCTCTCTCTCTCTCTCTCTCTCTCTCTCTCTCTCTCTTTCTCGCTCTCACCTCCGGCTCCAAGTCCACATATCGCTTAATCCTCTCCACCGCAATCATACTCGTCTCCATTTCAGCAACCATCCGAACGAGGTGACCAAGCTGTTCGGTGATCTAATAAAAACAATTTTTGTTAATTTCCCTAAATTTCCGTACCGTCATCGCAAACGAGATCGATAGCCCAGCAGCACCAGTCGTCAGGGTTCCTCGAGAAATTGACCAGACGCAGAGGGCAGATGAGAAGAGGATGATTGAATTTCCGATGAGGTCCAGTCTAAAAAATATGGTGTAGAGAGAGTGAGGGCGAGAGAGAGAGAGCGAGAGAGAGTAGAGAGAGGGGACAAGAGAGAAAGTGAGAGCCAGCTACCTACCGTAGCATCAGCCATCTCTTCAGCGGATTTTCAAGGTAATCACATCGGACGTAATCCTCGATCTGGTCGACGAATTGGGCGGAGAAGCGGTTTTCCTAGAAATATTTTATGTAAATTCTGTCTTTCTAGTTGCTCCCTCTCTCTCTCTCTCTCTCTCTCACACTCTCTCTCTCTTTCTCTCACCTGAGATGCCGATCGTATCACTTCCACTCCAGCCATCCCCTCCGTGGCTTGCGTAATGACAGGCGACCACTGGGAACGCTCAATTCTGCTCCACTGCTTCATCGTCGGGATGTATTTGTTCTAAAATATTGATTAGCTGCTTTTTTTAGATATTCTGAATGTATCACTAAACAAGTCCTTACCTGGAGGTAGATATAGAAAATTGAAATTGGGCCCAGCGCGAGCAGGAAAGCCGGTGTTGTGATGGCCACTACAGCGAGACTGACGGCGATCTGGAAGGGGCAACTTTACTCTCTAGCTTTGTCTAGCTCTCTCACTCTAGCTCTCTCTCTCTCTCTCTCTCTCCGAACTCACCTGAATCGTATTCTGGATCAATTGTCGGAAGCAGAGCGGCGTTCGATTGTCGTAAATGTTGAAGTCCTAAACGATTAAGGTCAGTTTTTAATAGCGTTCATACCCTGGAAGCTCGATTCATCACTTGTCCCACGTCAATCTTCCGGTGCATCGACATCTTGGTGTTGAGGAGAGAGACGGTGAATTGTTTATGGAAGACTTTAGAAGCTCTCTCGGCCATCCAGACCAGGAAAAGGTAGGCGATACCGATGGAAAGGACTGAAAGGTGGATATAGAGGTTGTGTTTATGGTTAGGCGAGTGTCAGCGTCGCTACGCCACGGCCTAGAATTTCTTTATCTACCTTCAAGCGTCCCAATCCCAGCAAAAACCATCAATTTTCGCTTGGCGGCCTCGGTTCTTGCTTCAGCTTCAAAAGCACTCTCATCGGCTCGTTCGGCTCGGGATTTTGAGGAGTCGGACCAGCTGGAAACTCGCGATTTCTTGCTTTCTTTCTCTGGCCTTCTCTCCCTCTCTCTCCCTCTCTATCCCTCTCACTCTCTCGCTCTCTCTCTCTCTCTCTCTCTCTCTCTCTCTCTCTCTCTTTGTCGCTCGCTAGCGCAATCCGAAAAACTCACTTAGACAACCAGAACCCTCTCAACGCGCCCAGAATAAAGTGGATGAGCGTGGCGAAAGTCAGGCCAAAGATGAAGCCCCTTGAAGCGGCCTTCATATAGGCTTTGTAGACGGTCCATGGTGCCTAAAAAAAATAGAATATTGGAATTTCCAGCAGAATCCACAGCGTAATAAAATCAACGAACTGGTCTCGTGTTGTCCTGCTTCGTCTTCTCGTCCTCGAACATCGACTTGGTGCTCGATTTGGTCTCGGTGCGTGGGCGTTCTGTAAAAAGTATTAAATTTGTAGTATTCCTATATAGTTCTGTAAATAAAAGTATAAATGAAACCTATTGAAATTCCGGGAAAATGAAATCATGCTTACCCTCAGCCTCATCTTCATCTTTTTGATTTGAGCCCGAGTAGGAGATCAGATTGGCGAACACGGGCTGAGCCTCCAACTCCTGATAGGTGCCCTGGACGGCGACTTTGTGCTCTAAAACTCAATTTTTGTGACTTATCGAATTTAGTGTAATACTCTAATACGCTCTAAAAAGTATTCCGCTTACCGTACATGACGACAATGTCCTTGGCCGACTCGGCAAACTCCACCTCGCTGGTGGCTAACAGGACTGCGGATTTCCGAAGAATTCCAGTAGGGCCGAGGATCTGGAAAATTAAATGTGTAAATTAAAGCGGTAGAAACTTAATTTAGCGTTGCGTGTATTAAAATATGGAAGAAGCATTTGTACAACTAAAAATATTGTCAAATTTCGATCCTTAAATCACAGAAATCGAAAAATTGATAATTTGGCAGTTTAGTTAAAATTAAAGCAGTAATTTTAATGTGAATTTGCCAGTATTACATAAAAATTATCTAAATTTGTAAACCTACATTTTGCATAACCTTCTGCCCCACTCTTCTGTCCAAGCTCGCAAATACATCGTCGATCAGGTACAAATCGGCTCGTTGGTATAGTGCCCGAGCAAGAGAAACTCGTGCTCGCTGGCCTCCGGATAGGGAATTGCTCTAAAAATTGATTATTGAATGCCTGCTTAAATTTTGGATTTCTTAAACTCAAAATAATCAGGTAACACCTACCATTCCAGCAATCATGGTCAGGTCGCCCTTGGCCCATTGTTCAATGTCGGTGCCCAACTCGCAGGCTTCGATCACCTGAAAGTACGCTCTAAAGTTCGGACAAAATTTGGAAACGTTTTTCATATTACTCTAAACATACTGTAAGTATTTTTACTAGCTTGAAAAATAGAAAAAAAAACTAAAAAAGCCCAATCTTTGACTTTCGTAACGACTTTTTGCCAGGGCAGAAAAAACCTTTCAAACAAATGCCATAATTACAAGTACTTAAAAATTAAAAGCTAGGGCTATTAGGGTAAGTAATCAATTACGAAAAATAGTGACACTTACCTTATCGTAATATTTCGGATCATAGGGCAGCCCGAACACGATCGCATCCTTCACGGTGCCTCTCGGCAACCAGGGTTTTTGCGGGACGTACGCGATTCGGCCATTCGATTTGATTGCGTATTCAGTGGTGTCTTGCCCTAGAAAACAACATTATAGAAAGTGTGGTTTTTCGACATTATTTTTGCTTTTTTTCATGCATCAAAACCAGTAAGGGTAAAACTTACACAAAACCCGATTCAACAGTGTCGATTTCCCGCTACTAACCGCTCCAACAACAGCAGCAAGGTCACCTTTTTGAAGGGAAATCGCGACCGGATGACTGTTGGTCTTGGAAGAGACCTAAAAAAGTCAAAATTTCAATTGTATTACGATTTACGAGATCCATTTCCAGAAACGATAAATTGAGCCAAATTTACCTGCAGAATAGGCGCATTATCGTCAACCTCGACGTTCTTTTCTTCGTTCCCTCTCTCATCAGCCATCAAGTACGCCTTGAGACGCTTGTTGGCTACCAGGGCCTAATTTAAATTTTTTACGCTTTTAGGATGATTTTACCTGCATGAAACCATTCAAGAACATGGCAATGATTCTGGCGGGTTGGCGGAGTTTGTTGAAAATAGCGAGGGATACGAAAGCCTTTGTTGGGGAGAGATCAGAATCGACGAAGTAGACGTAGGCTCCAAAGGTTGTCACTGCGACCTGCAAAGTATAATTTAGGAGAGGGAGAGAGAGAGCGAGAGAGAGAGAGAGGGAGAGAGCGGGATAGAGAAAGTACGAAACTCACCAAAACTGGCAGCGCCATATTCGCAGCATCAACAGCTCGAGCAATGTAACTAGCATTCTTCAACATTCTCACTTCCTTGTTCCTCGATTCCTGGATTCTGGCGGAAAACGCGTCTTCCCAGACGTGACTTTTCACCGTTTCAATGCCGCTTACTGTCTAGAAAAAGGTATACTGTATAGGGAACATACACTCTTAAGCTTATTCAAGTCTGAACGCCCAACACGAGATAAAATTTAAAGAGGTATATATGGGGAAAAGGTTTTGTTGGTAGCGCACCTCCTCCAACTGCTTCAACCGCGCGTCACTGGCCGTCATCTTCTTCTTGTGGAACTTCTTCATGTACACCGACGTGTAGTAGTTGAACGGGACGTAGAGGAGGATGACAAAAATTCCGGGCACTGCCGAGATGCCGATTGTGCGGATGAGGAGAATGGTGGCAAAGACGAGCTATAAAAATACGGTAAGTAGTTAAGTCCAGGTATCCGGTTATATCCGGTTACGACAGCAAATCATTTTCCTGGTTTGGGAAGTTCTTGAAAGCAGCTTTACCGATTACGCTATCGAATTGTGCTTGAGAGTACCGTAGAAACAAACAATTCACCTTCAAAGTTGTAACAATCGCGTAAAAGATATGTATTTCCGTACCTGTAATGGTGCCGCCCAAAAGTGATGGACGAAAGGAATAACATGGCATAGTCGTTCGATATCCACGGACATCAGGTTTACAATGGCGCCGACGGGGAATTTTTGTTGAGATGCGGGCGTTAGTTTTGTTCCCTAAAAATTAACATAATCCTGATTTTCTTGTAAAATCTATGGATTTTCCAATTTGGCAATGCCTTTAAAATCGAACCCTAGTCATCAAATACTATTAATTACCTTCTCGTAAATATGCCGAATCATGGCGCACTTGATCCGAGTCTCGACCTTCAACATCCGGAAGAGGAGGATGGCCATGAAGAAGCTTCTCAACTCGGCCATCAGAAACATCGACACGGAGACAATCAGACACCATTGCACGTCGATGACCGGGGCGCCGAAGGCTTGGAGCAGTTCACTGAAACGAGCACAACTTCATGAAGTATGCATATTCTTTTTGTGTTTCTTAGAATATACTAGTTATTTTGTGTTAGCCAGTTTTCAGACAAAAATAAGCTACTCTGATTTTTGTGGTATTCGCTACATTTGTGGTTTGTTCCCCACCCGCGCATCCGGTCCAGCCCCAAAAGGCTTATCATTTGAGTCGCGAAACAGTGGCCAGACCGCCGGCGAGAACCTATGCTTTTTGCGTGGGATTTATCACGCTCCAGGGCCGAGACGGTCAGGCCAGGAAAATGATAGACCGCTGCCATTTTTTGCAAATTTTCGAGGGGCCTTTGAAACATTCGATGATCAGGAGACATAAAGAGAGAGAGAGAGAGAGAGAGAGAGAGAGAGAGAGAGAAAAGGACTCACGTTAGCAACAACGGCTGCACATACTGGAACACGTCCGCCAGACTCCGAATCAAAAACAGTATCACCCATTCCCACTTGGCGAAATTGAAAAGGACCCAAAAGGTTTTTGGCGTCGTTTTCTTGGCTTGGGCTTCTGAAAAAACAATCTTTTTGGAGAGAAAACGTCAAAGAAAACGTAGGAGACCACTGTAATCGCGAAATCAGCTCAAACCGGCAAGAAAAGAAAATTTTTATAAATAACGGGCCAAAAAACTAGAAAATAAGGTATATGGTAAATCTGTTTTATGCGATTGCCAAGGATAATCGTGATTAAACACTTTTAAAATGCGTCTAAAACGGCAAAAATTTGCTAAAAACTGCGTTTATATGCAAATTACATGTCGTAACGGTTATCATTTTCGGTAGTTTGCTACATTTTTACTTATCCCTAACAATAAACAATGGCCTAACGCTTTACAGCACTGTTTTAGCCTCTATCAAGAAAAATTTAGCTTTGTAAAGTTCATAAAAATCGCTAGAAAAACATGAAAGTTCTAGAAAACTGACTATCGCACTGCTCGCCCCACGCCTTCTTCCAAATCTCATACACATCTTCGTTTTTAAATTCGGGCAACAACGGATACACTGCATCCTTGTCGAGCTCATTTTTCTGGGCGGCCGAAAAAATGGGGCCTAGCCAGCAGAAGAGGATTCTGGAGAGAATTCCCGCGTGTAGTTCGGGCGAGTCTTTCTGAAAGATATGCGGATTTATAAGTATTGAGTAAATTTTGGATAGTTTGTAGTCTGTAATCTGTAGCTTATAGTCTCCAGTTAATTACTCAAATTCGTACATCAAAAACCTTTTTCTTCTTCTCATCCAGGAGACGTTGGCCATCCATAGAATATTTTGGGCCGGCAGGGCGAGGGCGGCCAAGAAAAGGGGCGGGGCTAAGGAAAAAGCGGACTATGCAAATGTAAATCTTGAAAAATTTAATAGTGAGAGAGAGCGCGAGAGAGGTACAAAGAGAAAAAGATAGAAAGACAGAGAGAGAGAGAGAGAGAGAGAGAGAGAGAGAGACGGCCAGAGCGTGATATCTAACAAAATGCAGTCTCTGTTAAGATGCTTTTTTAATTAATTCGGTAAACAAAAAACGTGTCCCGGAACCCTCAAAAACCTTTATCAAGTCAGCCCTTGCTGAAGAAGCCAAAAACTGAGGGCTATCAGATGGCCACACTCCGCTGGAAACAGCGCAAAGTGCGACCAGTGGCAAATAGTGGAATAGCGGATTGTTATTGGCAGCACAAGCCAATAGCTGCGACGGGTTTTTGATTACTTTTTGGAGATAAGGAGAAAAGTGGGATTAATGAAATCGTTATTAATAGAAAATGGAAAGGCTACTAACTAATGGCTAATCGCAAAATTCGTAGTGTAAATTCCGGCGACGCCTAATCTGCATGGAAAATGGAACAGAATCTATGGCTTCTGGTTAGGGGAGCAGGAAAGGAATGAAAAACTTTGGATAATTCGCGGAGGAGCGGGTGCAAAAATGCAAAATTAAGAGTAAGAATGACGAATTTTTAATCAAATATTCTATTATTAACGTTTTTAGCGTTGGAATAATGACTTCCTAGAGTTTTAAACCTTGATTGAAGCTCTAGCAAGGAAAATTCGACAGTATCCTTTTAAGAATCGCCGAGAGGAAATTAAAAAAAAAAAATTAAAAATAACCACGTTAATTTGCATACAAAAAAATTAAATAAAAGTCTATTCATACAGCTGATTCGTTTGTTATCTTAAAATTCTTTTTGAAGCAAAATCTAATTACCCGAAAATTGACGTAATTTGAAAATTTGAAAACGCAAATTTGGAGCTAAACTAAAAAATGTGTATGTTGGCAGAATTCTATAAATATGTGAGCCTGATCGAAAAAAACAGCAAAAAAACCAGAGCTCAAAAAAATAATTCGTCTCGAAAAATTGTCAGACGGGGGGATGGATAGGAGGTGTCAATCCTGCAAGGCGATAACGGCCTTGAGATCTCTCTCTCTCTCTCTCTCTCTCTCTCTTTCTCTCCCCAACTACCAGGGGTGTTAATCCCAAAATTTCCTCAGCCCAGCCGTATGAAGAAAAACGGGGGGATAAATGACGAATAGCGTACACACGGGTTCATCATCATCGTCCCAATCAGGGATCTTTGGAGCCATTTTGTTTCCGTTGGTCACACTTTCGCATAGTTCAGCGTTAAAAAGCCAAGAAGACTTTTTTTATAGTTAAACCAGGGTTGAAAAGCCGCTTCGCGACTTTTCAACCCTGGCCCCGTCTGAGCCCATGAAATTCTTCACTTTGCATAATACACCCCAACTGCGATTAAAAATAATGAAAAACGCTCCCTTCTCCCCGTTACATAGGCTCCCGCAACTTCCGGTGTATGCTAATTTTTTCCTAACAAAGAGGGTGACGGAGTTATCAAGAAAAACTGAATTTTAATGTCGAAAACAATCGAATTTGAAAAATCTGATATGGGTGCAGTCATCTATAGACCATTACGCGTCTAATGACGTATCAAACACCTCCTTACACCCCTCCGCTCGTGAGATATCCTCCGGACAGACGTACGGAAGTTGCATGCAAAGTGGCACACATACACACACAGACACTATTTTTTTATATATAGTAGGATTTGAATTGTTAATTCCGCGCCATCTCGTAGCATAACCCTTTTCACGTAGAAAAACTACGTCAGAAACTTAAAATATTTGAATTGTTTGACGTTTAGGAATGGGAAAAACAGCTTTAGAAAATTACCTTTCACGAAACTAGTAAAATTGGATTTTTCGAAAAAATTTGCCACCCCCGAAAATGCAAAAGCTCCAAAATATCGTTACCGCTAATTTTGAAAGTCCAAAACAAAGCCAACTGGTTACATTTTCAGCAACGCGTATCCTTTCGTAGCGTTTCCGAGCCTTCATCCCATCAGCTAAACTACAAAAAGCAGAAACCCGTCTCGGGATAGCATTAAGCCATATAAATCCTCCGCAGCGGACACGCGACGTAGTCGGACGCAATAACATAAAGCTCGAATAAGGGTGAAACCTTTGAGCGCAAAACAAATGGCAAAAATGAAAAATTTTGAAACTTACAAATCCAGATTGCGGATTCTTAGGTGCACAAAAATCATAAATTACCATAATTTAGATAACAATTTTTACGGTACAAAGTATAAACCCCCAAAAAACGCAGTCCGCAAAACTCGTGGCCTTTTGTGCCGGGTGGCCTGGGCTGGGGTCGCTGCCCGGCTTTTTTTGGCTAAAAGCGGACCGGGAAATTCACAAAACCGCGGGATTAGCCGGGCCCCGGATTGATCGCACCCCGAAATGGATCCATGCATGTACGGACCGGCATTCAGAGCGACAGACAAACGGGCAGAGAGACAGACAGAGAAACGGACCGGGAAAAGCCGAGAATTCGACGACTGCGCTGGTGGGAGAATCCCTATGGGGGGGGGCAAATAAAAATGGCCAAATTGAACGGGGGAAGAGGGGAGGAGGCCTTTACTTTTGAGCCAACAGCGATGGCTGGGTCAGATTTCGTACTTTTTGCTCAAATAGATTCTACTTTGCCTAGAAAAAGAGATGACCATCCAAAAATGTTTACTTTGATTCCTAATGGTGCCATGGAACAATAATCTTTTTGATTCAATTTGATGTGCATTTTTTGTATGCGTCTGCGCTTCGGAAAAATGAAAAAGTACTGTAACAGGCGGCAAGCTATTTCCGTAAAATATTTGCAAGCAACCCCGATTTCCGGAAAGTCAGTCTGGGCCAAAATGCTTTTTTCGCCCTGGTAACGCGAGGAAATCAAGAAAAATGGATAATGCGGCCATTTTCGGGCCCGCCTAATTGCTTAAGGCGGCCAGGATTGGAACTAGATGCTGCAAAACGGTTCCTTAAAGTTATCGAGAACTTGTACGTAACCACTGAGATTTGTTATTTTCGTAGTACTAAAAAGCACTTGGTGATGCAACGTAGAAGGAGGCAGCAGGTGCAGATACCCCCGTAAATAGGCACCTGTGGGAAGGTGCCTGGTCCGCTACAGAGATAGACCCTAATTAACCTGCCGGGTAAGACCGACTACGCGTAATGGAGAGTGAATAACAAAGATGCGGAAAAATCAGGGAGATAAAAAGTGGAAGCTAGGGCTAAAATCAAAAGACAAGCAATACGAAAAAAGGACGGGAATGACCCAAATACAGAGCCGAAACTTTTGGAATTATCGATAGTTAAGAGTTAAGAGGGATTTCTTGGAATAGCGTCAGTCCAAGACCGAGAGAGAGAGGGAGAGCGGGAGGGAATAAGAGAGAGAGAGAGAGAGAGAGAGAGAGAGAGAGAGAGAGAGAGAATCAAATTGCCCACGCCCAGAGAGGGTGCTTGTTTGGTTTACGGGATTGAATTTCCGGGAAAATGCTCGGAAAAAACGAAAACCACATTAATTTTAATTTTATTACCGAAAACGCTTTCAAAAATAATTGAAAAAAATTAAACAAAGTTCTTCAAATTTTATTTTCGGAAAAATGTTCAGAACTTGCGGATGCCCGAAGAATCGAAAATTCTGGAAGTTGTAGAGTCGATTTTTTTCGTTCTATCAAAATGAAATTTACCCAGAAGCTTTGCAGGTATTATTAAGGTCAATTAAGAGACAAAAATCAATAAGGAGCCGAGAAAGAGGAACGCGAAAAGCAGAGACTGGCCTGAAGTGAGGGTTTATAAATTTTTCGGTGCAGCCTTGGGGAAGCCCCCGGTAGGGCAGAGAGGCCCACAGCCATAGAAGCCGGCTGTCAATATGTGTGAGTGTATTCTTGTGTCTGTCCGTTTCGCTGTCTATCCTTCGGTCTTCCACGTCTCCTTATGTTTGCCGTGCCACTATGGGCATTGGATATTTTAGCCTAGACGCCCCGGGCCGCCTCTCTATCTCTCTCTCGCTCCTAGCGACAGATAGCAGCGAGGTGTGCGAACAAGTGCTATTTTGTGCCGGCTCGATATATCGACATTATCGGTTTGAAGAGAGCGAGAGAGTGAGAGAGCGAGAGAGCAAGAAATACGAAGAGAGAGAGACCTAGAGAGGGAGAGAGAGGGAGAGAGAGAGCGAAAGCGAGAAAGAGAAAGCAAGAAAAATACAATGACGTTCTTCTAATTTATGCTACAAGCTCGCAGGCCCTGGCACTACCGTAGCCGCGTATATCCAGAAGTTTTTTTTACTGGATTCCGTTAGGAGCGCAAAAAGACGTGCAGATGTCCAGCAAATACCCACGTATTTTTTAAAGATTCCGACAGAAAGGGCTTGCGGTCCAAAAAGAAGCCACACGAGGCTGGGCACATCCGCCGTACCTCGAATAGGAGGATTTTCTCGGAATCAGCTAGCAAGGGTTCTCGTTTTGCACGTCTCGGTAAATTCTAGGCCCGATTAACGTGAAATTTTGACTTTAATGGTTACGACACCTTTTGCGGAGCTTAGAACGGACCGAAAGGCGAGAGAGCGAGAGAGAGAGACAGAGAGCGCGCGAGAGAGAGAAAAGATATGGAGATCGAAATCACGAGCACCAACGTCTGCTTTAAGGACTCGTAGCAAACCAGCGTTTTTCAGCGCCGAATTTAAGGGGGTGGGAAGTGCCACTTGGCCTAGCCAAATTTCTTAAAAAAATTTTAAGCCGGTTTCCTAGGTTTTTCGCCGCACTAATACACTTTAACCGAAAGAAGAACCAAGTCAAAAACGTGCAAAATTGAAGGGTAAATGCTACGGTTTGGTTGGAGCCATTGGCCGTTGGCCTGACCCAGGGTTGACCTTTGGTATTATGATTGCCCATAACGGCCCTGTGTGGCTTGTATCGGTGTAGTGCGCAAATATAAGACCAGCTGGCTCACCTCGACCCCCATGTCTTCTTCGCCTCCTTCTTCTGCTGCTTCCTCCCCTGATCTTCACACGGTACAACACGAGTCGGTCAACACAGGTTCTTTCGTCCTTTTTTGACACTCCGTGAAGCGCCTTTGGCCGTTCGCGTGCTGGCCTCGTAGGGTATCTGCAAAAGGGGTTGTAGCTAATTTTAGAGCTGAAGAGAAAAAGAAACGAGAATCTCTGCAAAAAACCTTGAGAATAATTATCTTTTAAAAATCGAAATTAGTGCAGAAAATAACAGGACAAGTCCAAAAATATTTGAGAAAAGGATTTTGAATATAAATAGTAAAAAATACAAAATCTACCCTGGACGAAAATATCCAGAGATCCATACACGGGTGCGGGAAATAGATGCTTGAACATTTAATAATAATTTAAACGAATTAGAAACATAAAAGTTTTTAATGAATAAAATCCCGACTTTCCAATAATAAAATAAAGCTTAAAAAATCACAAAATCCAAAAATTACATTAGAAGCGCTGTACACTCAAAAACATCAAAGATTATTCCAGAGAACCACGGAAAATCTCGAAAAAAAATGTTTTTAACCTTTTTGCAAAACGAGCGTGTTTTGAAAGTATCAACGGCCCTCTACCCTTATTAAATCCTATCCGCAGCTGCTCGAACTTTCCCCCTAGCTGCCAATTTCCGTGAAATTATCTCCTGCCTTTTCGGCACGTGTGCCCCCTTTTTTAAAGTTCACGCGCTCGGAGTATCGGGTTGCGCCAGGAAACAGCTTCAGTTAAATGAACTTTTGGGAAATAAAAAATAGCAGAAAAAGAACGTAAAAGCGCGGGATAAAAAACAGGCATCTTAAAAGGCATGGCTCGCTTCGGGTCCCGCAGGTGGTAATTGGGCGGTTCCGATCTCGGCAAACTTTTTTTTGTTCGTAGGAAAAGCTTTTGCCATTCCTCATGCTTTCAAATATTTTTATGCCTTCAAAACGGACATAAAAATGCAAAAAACTTTTGAAAAATTCGGTTTATTAAATTATTTGGGTTGAAAATCTGGAAGATTTTTAAACGGGATCGTGCAAAAAATTGGTATATATACCAGATTATACATACATTGATTAAAATAAAGTTCATTACACGCAGAAACATAGAAAATAGGCGAAACGATTTGGAGTGGCTACTTGGCGCTGCGATCTGCTATATTAGAGGCTCGAAGACGCATGCCATTGGCCGAATTTGCAAGCTTTGACCAACGGTATCTCTCTCTCTCTCTCTCTCTCTCGCCTATTCGCGGAGCGCGGCGGGCTCGCCAACCTGTACCTCTTGTACACCATTGGTTTCCGGGGGATGACGAGTCATAATCGTCGCATCGTCATACATCCACACCAAATCTTTTTGGCTCTAGCTCTCTTATTCTCTCCCTCTCTCTCCCTCTCTCTCTCTCTCTCTCTCTCTTTCAACCGGCTCGCCAACCTTTGAAGATCTGTTATTCGCCAAAAAGATGGATGACAGTCTAGTGAAACGGGTGGAAAATAGCTGGAAACCCATCTCAGACACCAAGTTCCTCACCAATACTTTGAGCAATAGGGATGTTTTTGCGACTGGCTTGCTAATAAGTGACAGATAGTAGGTGTTGGAAAGAGGGGACCAGACGCAAGATAATAAAAAATCTGATACTTTAACGGGAGTACGCAGACATATTAATGTAAAAAATCTCAGCTATTTGGTCTTAATGTAGCGTAAGCAAATCAGATACGGTTAAATATCAATTAAAATTCCTTAAAAAACAAGCACATTTAATTGGACCCGCCAAAACGGCCCAACAATTCCTCCAATAACCAAATTTCCGGCGCGGAAATGAGACATTCTGCGGCCGCGGTGAACCTAATTCTGGATGCAGTGATACCTGCTAAACCAGACCGTGGCGGGGCCCAATTAATAGAAGAATCAAAGAAGATTGTAGTTTGCCGCCCATTAACAAATTCCCTCGACGATTCTGTACCAGAAAAATTAGGTCAGAGTGTGTTACGATGGTCTCGTCAGCCTTTTTCGGTGCCGGGCGCTTTTTATAAGTGATGAATTCCTTTCTTGGTACAGGGTTGTGCGAGCGTACCGAACTCCCATTTGCAATACTCGAAAAGCCACCAAGTTTAAAAGTTGAATCGGACGCCTTGCCAGTTTCATTAACAAAAATATTCTAATTTCCGCCAAAAAAATGATGAAGAAATAGCTCATTTACGCGTAAAAGTATACCTTAGAGGCTCAGCAACTTTAATAAAACAAAATTGAATGTACTAGACATAAAAAAATAAAACAAAGAAGCCAATTTTAAATGTAAACTATCGCGCAACGAGTCAAAAAGTAAGGAAAACTGCGGGTTAAGGGCAGCAACGTGTGATTTTTGTTTTAGCTGATACGGCTGTTAAAGTATAGTTGCAAGGATAGCTCCAAAATCTACGAAAATTTTTACAGTAGCTCAAGCTTCAAAAAAAGCAAAACACCGGCTTTAGGGCGAATTGCAACTTCCTGGTCAGAATAAAGCGCGTGTGAAAATTTCAGCTGGGTCATGCTGGAAGGTTCGTAATTGGACAAAACACGGATGGGAGGGAGAGCTAAAGAGAGAGAGAGAGACAGATAGAGAGACAACGAGAAAGAGAGACAGAGAGAGACAGAGAGAGTGAAAGAGACAGAGAGCAACAGCAGCATTTAGCGCGTTTAATCCGTCAGAGTTGGCCTTCGTACTCTGCAGCCCGAAACAACCGTGGCCGCCCCGTTGGTAGCGGATAATTGCCTGGGCATTATTCGCTCACTCTGGCCCCTTTATACCCATCATCACCCCCGCTCAACCCTCATCAAATCCTCACCACCACCCCCGAACAGTTCAACGCAAAAAAGGGTGGAAAAATACTCGCGCGCCTCGCTCAGGCGCTGATTTGGACCGGCAGTAGTTTTTGAGATTTTCGCGGAAGTTCAGTGGTAAGTATGTCTAGAATGTATCTTGAAAATACGAGCTTTTAAAGGGTTGCAGACACTTTTCCCAATCAAGAATTTCCGAATTTTACGGGGTATCCTTCATTATCAAAAAACATACGGGTAAACGTTGAGTGTATATTTTCAACAGAGCGGATCCCAAGGCAGCCCAAAATCTACCCCTTGTTATCGGCTAGGTGTCGACATTTACATGCTGCTGCCTGCCTCAAAGCCGCAAGCGAAGTCGAATCCGTATCCCTGCGTAACGCCGCTTAGCCATTAGAAGCCATTTGTAGCTCTCGACACCCCGACTGAATGAATGGTCTGATTCCCTAGTTTACCGATACCTCAAAAAGTCATTTCCTAACCTAATGATATTTTCGTTTGCATTCAGCGTAGTAAATTCTTTGAAATAAGTTCCAAAAAGCCATACATTTCGCGATTTTTATGTGATTCGTTTGGACTGGCACTTCACCACCGAGTGCACCTCTACCCAACATCCACATTGTCCAGGGCAACCCGATGGACATTTTTAGGAAATCTGAGCGGCCGGAGCTACGAAACAGCAAAACAAAACGTGTGGAAAATACGGGATTGAGCTCGACGTGGCTCCATCCCCCATTATTCGATAGTATACTCGACATGAATACCGTAGTTATGATGGGCTCAGCGAGGCGAAAATGTGTTAATTAGCAAGATCCCTAACGAAAAGACTTCCAAGCTCCTTTAGAAGTCATTAGATCTCAGAAAATTTTCTTTTCTATCCTTTCTGTAGTTGCAGCGAGAGAGAACGAGAGAGAGAAAGCGAGAGAAGGAGGGGGGAGGGGGAAGGGGAGGGGGGGGGGGAGGGGGGGGAGGGGGGGGGGGGGGGGGGGGGGGGAAGAGAGAAAGAGGGAGAGAGAGAGAGGGAGCTAGCAAGTGAGAGAGAGAGCGAGTGAGAGGGGGGAGGGAGAGAGAGAGAAAAAAAGGGGGGGGGGGGGAGAGAAAAGGGGAAACCGGGGGGGGGGGGGGGGGGGGGGGGGGGGGGGGGGGGCATAAAAATACGGTCTTCCCGAAATACGGTGGCTTAACGACCCTCTTAAAATGATACGGTTCCAAAAAACTTATCACCACCCCACCCCCTACCCCGGGTCACGGCGAGCGACGAAATTTGGTCTGACCACGTAAAAATTGTGTCCGGCCGGGAGAAGCCGCCGGAAAATCGCTAATCCCCGAAAAGTCCGGTTCACCCAAAACGGTAGTTCCGTATTTGGGACTTGGCAGAGAGAGCAAGATGGAGAGAGGGAGAGAGAGAGAGACCATCCAGGTGTTATCTCCCACGCACTGATTTCGGGACCTGGACAAGCAAATCTCGGCTTTTCCCGGGTTGCAGACCGCGGCGCCTAGGCCAAAGGACAGCTGAGATTTCGAAGTTCAAAGGGGAGAACACGTGAGTAAAACCGGATTTGATGGAAGGGTCTTTTGGACCGAGATTGAGTGACATTCGATATGCAAACCAGCAAACCAGGAAGTAGTTTTCAATACTGCAACGGATTGTCATAATTTTGAAGGCCCATCAGAATTTCATAACGTCTTTTTTGGTTTTAAGGCAACGATTTACTACGGAAGACTACGCATGACGACGGGCGTCAATTTGCATTTTTTATTGGAACGCACCACTTTACAGCAGATGCCTATTTGAAAACCTTAACGAAGCGCTTCTGTATCTAATTAACAGGTGTTCCGGTCGTTCATAGTTCATATTTAACCCCGAAAAACAAGAAAAATTTTAGAAAATGGCTTGTAAAACCCCGGATTTCGATAAAAACATGGATTTGAAGATCGTTGCAAACTGGCCTTTTGATGGGCTTTCGAATGGTGTAACTATCGTTCCGATCCGCTACTTCTGCGTCGCGTTAGAGGGTTTTTTTGGGCCATCCTGTACAAGTTGCAAATACGGAATCGGGGGGGCGGGAGACCCAAAAATTAGAGATGAAAGTCGATCCGAGCTAGATGCAATCTAGTATTTTATAGCCCGGAAGCAGTAGCAAATAATACAACCACCACAATTAAACGTGAATAATACAACTGAGACCGTAGGTTTTGGACATCAGCCCCAAAATGCTGGAATCCGGATGCGGTTGGGGGGATTGCAGTTGGGACCGCATTTTAAGGATCAGCGCCAGGACCATCGAGAGTTCAGGGTCGTGGTACCAGATAGGGGCTTTCCCCAGGATCCAAGTACGGTCCCCGAGACCCTTATAAGTGACAATGGGAGGCTGCAGGCGCTTCAAAACAAACGTCTGACTATCTGGGTGTTTGTCTGAGCGTCGCTCTTTCTCTCTTTCTCTCTCTCTCCCGCTCTCTCTCTCTCTCTCTCTCTCTCTCTCTCTCTTTGTTTCTCTCTCCTCTCTGTAGACTCGTCGTGATTGTCGTAGATGTGTGCTGATACTCCAGCGCGGAGTGACCCGGGGCGCTTCTGTGCTTTTGCGCTTCGCGCCGAGGATCGCTGGCCCGGAAAGCCGCTTTCCAGAGGGTCCCGACTGGAAATTGGGGCCTGGAAGAACTGGAAAAAGCGACGTGATGTTCCAAGGGGACGCTGCTGGAAGTCGGTGACTCAGGAGCGTGGACTGTGGTGCGGAGATTTCTGAAGATGTTCTAGGTGACGTGATGATGAACGCGGATCAAGGTTCATTCAAGGGGCATCGCGGAGAGAGAGCACGAGGGAGAGCAAGAGAGAAAGCTAGGAAAAGAGAAAGAGAGCGAGAGACAGCGCGAGAGAGCGCGAGAGAGAAAGAGAAAGAGAGGGAGAGGGAGAGAGAGAGAGAGAGAGAGAGAGAGAGAGAGAGAGAGAGAGAGAGAGAGAAGGAGGGAGAGAGTGGGTGAGTGAGGCGGGAGGGAGAGAGAGAGAAAGAGAGAACGAGAACATGATTCCGACGACCCCCGTCTCTGAATTTGGTCAATTGGCCAAAATCTACCTATCCAATTTAATCCAAATTTTCAAAAATTTTGATGCCAAGTCGAAAAGAATACTAGCGCGGATTTCCACAACGGCGGATGTGGCACAGGTCGCGCAATAGCAAGCAACCGTTCAAAACCGAATTCCATGTCGTAATTCAGGGTCTTCTTTTCGTAAAACTCAAAGGAATGTTTACAAAAGAAATATTTATCGAAACAGAACAACAAAAACTATAAATGTTTGGTAGAAACGAACAATAACAACTTTTTCATCCATTTTCAACGGGTGGATGGATTTGCCTGCAATATGCATCAATACTCCACTCTGAAAAGCCTCCGTGAGCATGAGAGGAAGAAGCATGTTGAGTCGTCGAGCCATCTAGCCCTCGACTATGCGTTCGGAATGTGACGCTGGTTTCTATACGACGACAAAAAGCTGTTGAGCACTTTTGATTCCAGTCAACGAAGTATAAAGTGTAAATCGTTATCACCCAATGCTTATTAATGCTTAGGCTTAGGCAATACTCAATGCTTTTTAATGCTCCTCAGGCAACACCGACAAGGTCCAGGCTCTAAACGAATATCTGTCAAATCAGATAAAAGAATTTCCGACTGAAGAGAAGCACGAAAAGCTCGCAAAAATTGCCAAGTCCAAAAATACCCCAATCAGAGAAGCTTCTGAAAATTATCGACTCGAAAGTAAAAAGGCACGAAATGCTTTGCTGGCGCAGGAAAGAGCACAGAAGAGAGCCGCGGAGGTGAATCCCGTTGAAAATGGATGAAAAAGTTGTTATTGTTCGTTTCTACCAAACATTTATAGTTTTTGTTGTTCTGTTTCGATAAATATTTCTTTTGTAAACATTCCTTTGAGTTTTACGAAAAGAAAACCCTGAATTACGACATGGAATTCGGTTTTGAACGGTTGCTTGCTATTGCGCGACCTGTGCCACATCCGCCGTTGTGGAAATCCGCGCTAGTAAAAGAATAGGTAATTTGAAGCGCGAGGAGAACAACTAACATCACTGAGCCTAACCCTTGGAGCACGACCGTCAAAATATTTGCCTATTTCTTCTGAAGGTGTTGTAAATTTACGGCCCTGCTTTGGTTGTGCTGTATCCTGTTGAAGCGCCGAGTACTATTTGCTTACTACTTTCTTCAAATAAACAATTTTTATTTAGCATTTCGTTGCCGGTCGCGGATTCCGTGTGCTAACCCAGCGTCAAACATCGGCCCCGGATTCTAGTAAGTACACAGCGCGCCACCGCACGCCATTACCCTACGTGGTGGTACGGTAGTTGACGGGGGAAATTGTGGAAAATTGCCACACGTGGGTAATTGTGGAAAATGGAATTTTCGCAATTTTCCAATTATGAATCATGTAAACGTTGGTGTGGTGCCAAAAGAACAGTTTTTATGAAGTTTACAGGATCAAGAAACAGAGAAGTAGTAGAGTATAAAATAGAAATCTACGCAGAATTACCTTACTATCTCTACCTCGCTCTCGCTCGCTCTCTCTCTCTCTCTCTCTCTCTCCCTCTCTCTATCTCTCTCCGTCGGATTTCGATATACTTTTTGCTTCTGCTTCGTACAAGAGAATTATATTGCCACTTTAGATCGGGCATACCTCATTATTGCCGAAGTTTTAATTAAGTTTTTTTCCAGAATTTCCCATGAAACGTTTCATTGCTCAGCTGGGCATTTTGCAGCTAGAAACAAAAATTCAAGCGTGGCTCCAATTTTTTGGCAAACTCGCTTATCAGAGATCGCAATTTCACTAGAAAACTTTCAAATTTCAGCGGATCTAGATGTTTCGAAGTTGTTTTTCCAACCATCTCCTTCTCCTCTCTTTCATTCTTTCTCTCTCACTCTCTTTATCTCTCTCGCTATCGCTATTTCTCCCTCTTTTTGAAATCTTCAATTGCGAAGTTTTCAGCCTATGCTAATCACATTTCCAGCATTTTTAGATGTACTTTGGAAAACACTTATCTGGCGACTAGACACCGAAAGAGGCCGTTCGTTCTCGGAATTCTCGCGCTCGTCCCGCCTGCTGAAATCTGATATATTTGCTCAAGGATGGGTCGTCGTTTTAGTTTTTTTTTCCGTCGCCGGGGCTTTTCTAAAGATCGTTTTATCTAAAATGTCATTCGGTTTTTTTTCACTGCTGTGACAAGTTTTACTGCATTTTTTTAGTTTACGGTTATTCAATTTTTCAGATTAGCCTGTTCTGCCCCTTTCGTTAACCCTATTTTCACTTTTCGAAATTTTGAGTTGTTCCAATGAACCCTCACTCACTGTAAAAAGTATTCATTCGTATGCAACTACGGTTTGCACACCCGCTTGTCATTCTAGTCAGCGGCTCGTTTCCATAATTAGGAGAGCCTGAGTCAAGGCATTTGCGGGGGGACTCGGGTGTCCGAGCTGGGTGATCCTCATTTGCATTTGGAATGTTACTGGCTTCTTCTCAATGCTCTCCGTAACAATTTTGTAGTTTTGGTGAAACCTGATGAAGATTTTTGCAATTTTTGACCGGGCTCACTTTTATTCTTCTCTCTCTCTCTCTCTCTCTCTCGGATTGGATAAGCGGAAGTGAATGCTATTCAGGAAGCTTCCCATGCCGAGAAATTATTTATGCTTGTCCCTGGGACTGGAAGTTGGATAGATAGATAAACAACCTTCCAAGATCTGCAAAAACCAGAAATTTAACCACAGAAACGCTCCTTGAAAATCGTATCTAACATGTCAAAACTACAAAAAAGCATAAAAATGGTGAAAAAACGTGCAAAACTCCCAGATAATTGCATTTCATAAAAACCGAACCGTATTTTGCACAATATTTTTAATGCTATTTTCTCAAATACCTAGGTGGGCGGTCATTAAAAATCGCCCTAAATGCCTCAAAAATTGGCAACGAACCCCGGCAGGTCCCGTTCCGCGGAAACACCCCGATTTCCAACCTAACGCCCTCCCCCCTCTTCCCCCGAATGGCTTGTGGTTTCCGCACTGGTGACTTTTTGAGATTGAGATTGACACGAGAGCTGTGAGTGTGAGTTCAGGCTCCTTCCGATTTGCCAGGTTTCTAAAGACCGAAACCGGGGGTCAAAAACATACCGGAATTTTTGCTAATCACCGGTATTTATTAGTATATTTTTTCGAATTCCTCGTTTTTTTTCACGCATCTGCGTTAATTTTGGTTCTTGTTTTTGGTAAAATTGTTTTTCTGCTTTTTTAATCCTCTGACGTCCGAAGTTCGCAGCAGGTCTCCTGATTTTTACTCTTTTTTTCGCAGCTTGGGCTTCCCTGCTTTTTTCCATTGAGATGCTTCTAATCATGAATTCCGTTTGATTGAGATTCGTCTGTTTTTCTAGCCTCTTTTTCTTTTTTTGTCGCGTGGTTTGATGCTCAAAGCCAAGGTTTTGGAGCCACATTTTTAATATCGGTAGACCGCTATTGTTTCGACATTTCAATGGGATAATGGGGCATTATTCACGCCTAAAAGCAATCTTCAGTCCGTAGTTATCTCTTTTTCATGAAGAAACGAAGAAATCAGTGATACCTTAGCCATCTCACGCTCTGTCGTTCTGTCGCTCTCTCTCTTTCTCCCTCTCTCTCTCTCGCTCTCTCGCTCGCTATTCTATATATGGCAAACATTATTTTTCGAATTTTCCCATGCGACGCGGAACCCGAAGATCCCTAAAAAAATAAGCATGATCCCGACCGCAACACATGCGTTTGGTCTCTGAAAATCGCTCATGCTCACTGAATAAATTAGAAGCTCCGCAGAAAAAGAGGTATGCCCAACTTACCCCATCCATCATCAACGATTCGCCGCCCTGAGGCCCATTTCCCCCCTTTGAAAAGTATCCACGCAATAGCCCGGCGTTGGCTTGCTCTTTAAAAGGCGCACTATTTACATGGACTCTACAGTAGTTCCGGGTACGCAAAGGCGCTAGAAACGGAATTCCGTCATTTACGCGTTGCTGGCTGCCCTTTGGCGCCCGAAAATAGAAAACTTGATTTTTTTCGATGAGATCCATATTTTTGGGCGTCTTTTTCCTGCGATTCCCTTGCGATTACTGTGTTTTTCGTTTTCGCACATTTTGATAATTGCTAATACTATCAAAATTAGTTTTGGGCAAAATTTTAGTCAACGTTTGCCTATCAACATGTGCGAAACCTAATTTTGGGTGTACTGTAGCTGCAGAATTTTAAATGGGTGTCTTCCGGAAAATCTTGGTTTTTTCCCGTTGTTTTTTTGTAGCGTCTGTGCCCAGTTCCCTGGGGAATGCCGTACTTATTGTCTCCGTGCATGTTAATAAAGAATTCTAGAATTTGTCTAGAGCCTCCCTGGGGTACAAATTCTATAAAAGTTTTTTTACTGAATCTTCTGTATTTGGGTCTTGTAGTGGTAGTGGTGTGAATCTAAATCAGGATTTTTTGCTTCTTAGATATTTTATAGTTAGAACTCCGTTACGGAACCTGAAAATGTTTGAGTCATTTATTCTTCTCTTTATTGTTTTGGCATCCACGTAATATCATCCAGACGCACGCCCTCTCTGACCTATTTTTCTAGACTATGCTTACTCACTTCCGGTCACTTAATCCTCCCATCTTGCCAAAAAATTGGTAATCCTTTTACCCTTGATTTCCATTCGGTATTCAGTTTACCATAATGCGAGGAACTCCTCGAAAAAACGACACTCTCTCTCTCTGTCTCTCTCTTTCTCTCTCTCGCTCTCTCTCATCTCTCTCTCTCTCGCACCTTTCCTGGCGTCTCGTGTCTTAGTTTTGCAAACGTACCACCTCCTCTCCCCCACAACACAACTTTTCTATTTCCGGCCTGTTTTTGAATGGCCAAAATGTTCGAGAACTCGACCCCCACCCGACCCAGGGGGGACAAATTGAATTAGATGGGCCCCATCTTAGGCCCCTTCTAGGGGCCCTAACCCTTCGGGCAACCCCCGAAAGGGGCGAACAAGGAATTTTTGGTCTTTTCCTACTGGGGGCCACACCCTAGCATTCCGCCCATTTCCCCTAGCCACTTCCAGGTGTTCTCTGGAATACTACTAGGCGGAGGTAAAAGCTCTTTAAAGGTACACTAAAATCTCGTTCAAAAATTTTCGCAGGGGCCGGGAATTTGGGTTCTCTGCCGCCGCTCGCCCCAACCCTTCATAGCCTCTCTCCCCTGTCCCCTCTCCCGTCTGTCCCATGGCCTAGTGGTCCAAAGCGCTTGCCCCAGGCGAGTGGCGCGGGTTCGGTTTTGCTCCGCGGCGAGCGCCTACCGTAACCCTGTTTGCTATCCTGCGGACGGTTACCGGCCGGTAACCAAACCAACGAGACTTTAGTGTACCTTTAAAGATCCCTTTCAGTAGGGAAAAACCACTTCCGGGCCGGGGAGGGGTTTCGGAACGTCTTTTTTGTAAACTACTTGTAACGTTCGGGCGTAGGCTAGCAGAGACCATTTGCCGAACTAAGAGAAGACAGGTTGGCTAGCATAGATAATTAGGGAGAACCTAGCATCGTTTTTGCGACGAGGCAGGCTACTTTTTGAGACGAGATCCTTGAGGAAAGCAGTCTAGAAGTCCTTTCGAGGCTTGATAGAAATGCTTTAAGGAAGTGAGCTGGCAGAGTTTTTTGTGGAGGCAGGCACGCAGGTATTTTTGAGGAAAGCAAGCTAGCAGGGATTCTCAAGAGGAAAACTATTTGTCTGGAAGGGGGTTGAGACTGGGATTCTTGAGGATGGCAAGTTAGCAGGATTCTTCAGCAGGGATCCTTCAGGAAGCCAGCTAGCAGAAATTCTTGAGGACGGCAGCTTCACATTCTAGGCTGTGCGCAAATCCATAGAGCTTTTCAAGATGACATCACCAAACCATCTTTTATTTATGTGATGTGGTACCCTTATACTCTGAAGTCAGCCTAACCTGTCCTTTTTTAAAAAGAAGATCTATCGTCCTTTTTCCCTTTTTTTAATTACTCTTTTCTGTACTTCGTTTTTTCACCCACTTCTGGTTCTGAAGCCCACCCAGTAATTCTGGGAAATAAAGGCCCATCTTGTTAGTCCAGGCCCGCTTATTTACGGCCCCGGGTATTCGGGTGAAAATTTCGGGTGGTCAGATAATTAGGTCCCTTGTTGTTTAGATTAAGTTATTTTCGATCCTTCGCGACGGAAAAAGGGCCGATTTTGTCTAGCATTTTAAGCTTCTGCGGTACTCGACGCTACTTTGTTTAAAGTTGTATTTTGATGGCCTGTTCGTAACTATTTCAGTAAGAAAACACGTTTCGATCTCTCTCTCTCTCTCTCTCTCTCTCTCTCTCTCTCTCTCTCTCTCTCTCTCTCTCTCTCTCTCTCTCTCTCTCTCTCTCTCTCTCTCTCTCTCTCTCGCTCGCTCTCTCTCTTTCCGTGCTCTGTGTGTAACTCAGCAGTTCGAAACCCGTCCCTGGTCTTCCTTGTTGCTATTTTTCTAGTGTGACGCCCACCGTAGCGCAGATGAATTTGCAAGCACCTGACAATCGGGCGCTTAAAAATACCGTTATTTTATTTGCACCTGCTGGTCGTGTTTTGCCCGTCGGCACTGTTTCGGCTATTGAAACTCGAACTATTTTTGTTTGTCTGGGGCTTACTGTTTAGCAAAGAGCACTATGGTTATTTTACCAGAATATACCCATAGTGTTGATCGAATGTCGCTTGTCGCGTGCCTCCAGGGACGTAGCGTAATACCGGCTCCGGGGGCCCGGGCCCCCCCCCCCCCGAAATCGGCCGGGGCCCGAAAATTTCATAAGGGGGGACCCTTATGATTTTTATTTTCTCAAAAATTTTGCTGCCTGCGGCGCTATTTTTTCACGTTTTTACTGTTATTTGTCGAGCTATGTAGCCTTTTTTCCAAATTTTTTTGCCTGCGGCGCTGTTTTCTCGTTAAATTTTCGAGTTTTTCGTAAAAAATTTTTCCGGCCCCCCCCCCGAAATTTTTTTCTCGCTACGCCCCTGCGTGCCTCTATTCTCTCTAGTACTTACTAGCAATACGCAACGCTCCAATCCATGTTCAGCAAGTAATATTTACCTATGCTAATATCTAATTTTTCCTAAGCCGCGCGACGCATGATAAGACCAAAAAAAATGCGAAAAACTCGCGGCCCGGAAATCCGGAACGCGCCAAGCCGCCCGTATTTCGGAAGCTATTTCATATCGTAATCGGTCTTCAGACTCAATTCTTTTCATAATCTTTTTAAGGCAGAAAGCCCGGAACGGTCTTTGCGGCGCAACCTATGGTGTCACGATTCTCGCAAATCCAATGACTTTCTTTTCCATCTTTTTGCTTTTTTCTCTCCACCACCTCATTCTAATTCCAGACGCCCGTTCGTCTTATCGCTAATCTTATCCATTCTCGTTTTTTTCCGCAACCCAGACATCACTCAAAAATCCGCCCAAAACCCGCAAAAATTCACGGCGACCCGGTGGAGCGGAAATTAGGGTTGAACCGGGTGCGTGTTAGCGGGCGTGACCTTTGAATTTGGACCACCCTCATGTAAGGCCAAATGCGTGCCGGCCCGCAATTTGTGATCTTTGCCCGGCGTTTTCTTTCTTTCTTTCGTTTTGCTTCCCTGCTGGACCCGGCTGAAAAGTTTTCGTTTCCGATTTTTTCAGATCACATGGGTTTTGGTCGGGGCCCATTTTGGAAGCTAGGACCTTTCTTGTTTTAAAAATGACTTTTCGATTTGATGCCGTAATCCATAATTATTGTATTTAAAGCAATAAATATCGGGAGGTCGTCATTAATTTTCGCCTTTTTAAAGGGAATTAGCTAGCATAATGTCGAAATCCATATTGTAGAAATCCATAATGAAAGAAAATCCATAATTCATCCTAAGCATAATTCATAATGCCAAAATTTTATAATAGCTAAATTTTTCGCATAGAATTTGGCGTTTCTATGGAAAGAGTTGCTGATGTAAATTGTGACATTATGATTTTCGAAACTTCGAAATTAATACTTTAATCCAATAAAGGCCCTTTTGATAAGTTTTTTATAGTAATTCATTAATTTAAATATACAATTACGCGACAAAATCCAAATCTCTCTCGATTTGTGATGTCGTAATTTATTTTCAAGTAAATAATTTACCGTTTTTGACCAAATTTGGGTTCAAATTCAACGTCCAAAAAATTTTATTCGGTTTGGTGCTTGAAATTTAGCGAATCCTGTATATTGATGCCAGGTGCCAGGCAAAACTTTATTCTGGCGCTTTCTCGTACCTTTAAATTCGTAGATTTATACTTCCAATCCTTCCGCCTTTCCTTCCTTTCTGTATGCTTTCACAAAAATGGATTTCATGCGTTTTAATTGATTAATTAGTTTAATTTTGCTTTCTTTCAGATGGACGAATGGAAGCGGACATTAATTCTGACAAACGCCGTGCTCTCCTTCTTCACCAACCTAATCTTACTGTATTTTATCGCACGCCACTCACGACGGCACATTAGTGGATACAAGTTTCTACTCGCAATTTTTGCTCTATTCAATATTTGTTTTGCTGTGACGCAGGCTACAGTACTGCCTGTAAGTTGTTGTTGATTGCAATTTTATGTCTTAGTGAATTGTAATAGTCAGAAAGATAATTTTTATAGGCTTTCCACGTGTATCGCTACGGGTGGATACTATTTCCGACGGGTAAATTATTCGCAGGGAGCCCGGAATGGGGATTTTGGTCATGTGCGGCGTATTGTATGGTGAGAATTTGACTTTTTGAAGAGGGGAGAGAGAGACAGAGAGGGAGAGATAGCGAGCGAGATTGAGAGAGTGAGTAAGAGAGAGAGAGAGGGAGAAAGAGAGGGAGAGATACAGAGATAGAGCGAGAGGGAGGAGATAAAGAGAGAAAGAGAGAGAGAGAGAGAGAGAGAGAGAGAGAGATACCGCTAAACTTTTTTTCAGATGTACAACCTCTGCCTCGTGCTCCTTACATATCACTTTGTTTATCGTTTTGTGCTGATTTGCCGGTAATTATTAATTTTTTATTTGGCTTTATTAATATTTTTTAGTGAAGAATCTCACCACCACCTACGAAGCCGCCCAATTTGCATATTACTTTTTATTGGCTGGCTTTTGAACGGGGTTCTTTGGGGCGTCGTCTGTCGGGTGACGATGTACCAGTTAAAGGAAACTCGGGTAATTTGAATACTAGTTTTTTTATATAGGGTTATTGCTTATTTTTTCGCTAATGTTCTTCATTTTCGAGTGCAGTTTGAGCCTGAAAATTCTAGGAAATTCGTGGAAACTAGAGATTTTGCCTCGCCTAGCAGTGATTTTGGCGGTATCTTTTATAACTCTTTTTTCAGGACTACATGCAATTTTCCATGCTCAACGAATACGGGTTAGATTCTGAAACGACACCAATGTTGGGACCGATATACTTTGTAAGTTTTCATCGGTTTTTTTTGCATTGTTATGCAAATTTCAGTTCGACAATCCGGACGGAACCCGACGCACGAATTGGCTGTCCTGTCTGGGCTCTTTTTATTGTATTTCGCTACGGCTTGTTTCTCGTAAGTGGAGCTTTTTAATGGAAATTTGTCGTAGCCCAGGTGCACAAACGTGCAAACCTTAACTTTTGGCAGTGATTTACTTCTAGTCAAAGTTGGGCAAAGAAACGCTGCGAGCTTGCCGAGAATTCTTCAGCTACCGCTCTGCGTTTTATGAGAACAGAAGTTTCTTAAACTGTGTTGTGCACATCTTATAAATTTCCTTATTTTTAGGACAATCCTCTACTGTTCCCGAAAAATCGACGCTGTCCTGTCGAAAAGTCGGATGAGTGAGAGGGCCCGGCGACTTCAGAAGGATCTTTTTAAAGCGCTGTTAATACAGGTAAAAATAACCAACATTTATTGATTAACTAATAGATTTAGCTCATCGTTCCTGGAATCTCTAAATTCTTGCCCGGGACTTGTATGTTCACGTTTCCGCTTTTTGGTGAGTTTTGAAATCGGTTTTTAAGAAATTGCAACATCTGCCAATTTTCTAATTTTTACCAAAAATTAGCATTTTTGACCTACTTTTTTAAGTTAGTACGTTAATCAGGCCTTGCGTTTTAAAGGGGAATTCACAGAAAACTAGAGATGTTACGCATACGAATACGATGTGCTACTTCCGGCAAATTAGCCCGATATGCATATCTGATTTGAGAAAGAGTATCGAGAATTCGAATACGACGATCGTATTCGAACAAGCCTCGGTTAATTCCGACGTGGTGATCTGGCAAGTCGGCTTCACGTCGGGATAAAAAGTTAATTAAAAATTCAAGACGAAATGCTATGTAAGTATCAAAATATTGGCACATCCACCGGAAATTACCGGGAAATCGGCTCCAAAATCTATTCAAATCATGCATATTCTGACTACTTGTTTCCATTTTCCGATCGTTTTCTTCGTAATATCGCTTTGCATCCAAATTAGCTTATTATCCCGATGTGGACCGGTTTAAACGAATACGATCGTCGCATTTGCCTGGTTCCGACGCTAATTCGAATACGACGATCGGGTCGGAATTAGGAAATTTTTGATTCCGACGGCTTATTCGAATACGACGCGTAACTCCCATGTCGTATTCGTATGCGTAACATCTCTACAGAAAACTAAGTGGAAATTTTCCGCGTGAAACTTTTTTCGTTAAACAGCTTATTTAAAATGCAAGGCTGGCTAATTAAACATTCTTAACCTTTTCATATGGTCTTCGCACTTTAAATAAGAAAAAGCGTATCGCTGTTTCAGAAAAAAATTTAAAAACCTTGTTTATTTGCCTCATTTCGTCTCAAAGATTGTTTTCCTCATTTCCCGTGATTCCTAGCGATTGTATTTTGTATTGCAAGTTCCGTAAACATACAATTTCATTTTTTATGTTTATTTTTCCATTGAGGCCTAAACACGGGAAAACTGGCCAATTACGCGGCAGTGCTCGCTTCCTTTAATACCGTACTGGAGCCGATATTTTTGCTGTATTTCGTCAAGGACTACCGCTACGCGATATTACGAATGGCTGGGTAGGTATAATAGCCTATTTACTATGAGCTGATAGATTTCAAAATATGCTGTTTTTTGCAGCAAACGCGATAGTAGCGGAACGTACTACATCTCGGAAACTGGGGAAAAAATTGAGCGCAGCTTGACGTATGCCCAGAAACCGATCTCTCCGAGGACGGCGACAATGTTGTGAATTTTCCGATTTTTATTTTTAGTTATGTGTTTATGCTAATTTGAATAATCTGCCCATTTGTGGTCTCAGTCTACTGATTCTTTGCTCATTTTAGGAATTTGTGTCAAAAAATTTCGTTTTATCGAGGCGAAAATAAACATTTTCACCGGACAATGTTTATTTGAAGAAACTAATTAGCATGTTCAGCGTGACCTTTTTAACGTTTAACATGCTGTTTTGACTTAATTTTCATTTAATTTAAATCAAACATCTTGTTAGGCAAGCAAATCCATGAATTTGGGTTCTAAATGTCCAAAAACGATCCACAAAAAAGGAAGGTTTTTCCTAAAACCAAACGTTAAAACGAAGCCAAATTATGCAAATTTGCGTAAACGCTTTCTTTTGCATCCAAGCAGAAAATCTTAATTCGCATACGCAGTGAAAAAAAATGCAGATTTTTTCTTAAAGCCAAGCGGGAAAATGATGCCAAATTATCCTAATTTGCACAAGCGTTCATTTTTCTCACCGCAGAAATACTTAATTTGCATGTTTCACGTAGCTGGCGCATAACATTTTAATTTTGAGAAAAGATGCAAAAAAAATATAGAGAGAATATCCATTATTACACAGCCTCCAAGCTTCCGACGAGCGCAACCAACACCCGCGGATTGGCAGCTTCGTGATGAACAGACCGCCACATGAACGTGATCATCACTGAAATGCAGGATGCTTGGGGGTCAAACTCCAAATCTAAGAATTTTGAAAACGGTTTTTGTTTATACTTTTGAAGTTCCGCTTAGATACTTACATGCGCTGAAAGAAAGAAACAATGTCGCCGTAAACATTCCTTTCTGCTTCTCGAACTAAAAAAAAGGTTGTACAGGGTGTCCAAACAAAAAACACCCCTTCTTTAACTCGACGGAGAAGTATCGCATCGGACTGATAGTTACGACATTCGAAAACCCATGAAACGGCGAGTTTGGCGCAAAACTTCATAACCATCTTTTTATTTAAACCCACAAACGCACGCATTTAAGATCAAAAGCGCATTTAAATAAAAACACGGTTTTGAAGATCATAACTCGCCGTTTCAAGGGCTTTCGAATGGTGTAGCCAGGCCCGTAGCGGAACCGAAATTTCGGGGGGGCCCAAAAATTTTGGCGACCTCCCCCCCCGTCGTCACTTTTAAACCATCCGAAAATCGCGTCAATAATAGCGCCGCAGGCAAAAAAAATTGCAAAACGCATTCGCTACACTCAAATTGGTGTGAAAACAAGGCAGAAAACGCGCCGCAGGCGAAAATTTTTGATGAACAATTGATTGACCAATGAAAACCAGCGCCGCAGGCAAAAAATTAAAAAAAAATAGGCTTCATATAAGTAAAAACTGTTTGAAAAACAGTAATAAACAGCGCCGCAGGCAGAAAAATTTTTGTAACTAAAAATCATACGGGTCCCCCCTTATGAATTTTTCAGACCTCGACCGATTTCGGGGGGGGCCCAGGGCCCCCTGGGCCCCCTCCTACGGGCCTGGGTGTAGCTATCACTCCGATTGGCTCAAGTCTAGGACCCCCCCCCCTCCCCAGCCACAACTTTTCAGCCTTACGTCCTATTAATGCGTCGAGTATCTCAAAATGTTTGCCGTGGTCGAATTACTATAGAAAGGTTGTTTCCATACACCAAAAATTGTTTGGAAAATTTTTATAACAATTATAAGTCTGGGTTTTTCTTTAATTAATTTTTCCTGGTCGAAAGTGGGTTTCGTATCTCGGCTATCTTTTGTCCTACAGAGCTGTCAATGGTATCAAAATGTAGCTCTTGCTTTTTAGAATAAGGCTACAGTACATTTGAGTCGAAAAAATAGCGAAAGCAGAAAATAATTGAGTTTTAAACGCTTAGTACATTGAAGCATGGCGACTTAATATTTTCACACTTCAAAATCTTTTAAAAAATTTTCTAACAATTTTTGATGTATGTAAACGACCTTTCTATAGTAATTCGCCCACGGCGAACATTTTGAGATATTCCACGCATTAATCGGACGCCTGACTGAAAAGTTACGGCTGGGGGGGTTCCTAGACTCTTACCCTCCGATCCGATACTTCTGCGTCGAGTTGGAGGGGGTGTTTTTTATTGGGGACACCCTGTATAAAGCGGTGAAAGGTCGTGTTTCCATTGATTTTACATCGAAAAGCGTGAGTATGATGCAAAGTGAAGAATGTCATGAGATCAGACGGCTCGTGGCTTTTTAAGTCCTCACAGATCTGGTCTCAGCGATCGCATGCAAGATGACGAAGCCGCAACAAAACAGGAAAAAACATAGGTAGACTTCCTCGTGTTTCCACGTTGATTTCTGGAACAGGTGAAAAGGGCATTGGAACTGGACACGCTACACGATTTTGAAAGGCAAGCTTGAATTTACGGCCTTCAGGGCAAATTACGCAAAAAAGCCTCGGACTGGATTTTCGAGGTGGTAATCGGACCAAGCTTTGGCGGTAGTGTTCGTTTCAACTTTTCTCTCTTTTCGTCACCAACCTTATCGTTCCATCGCGCCTCCGAGTCCAGTAGTACCTCACCATCCGATGCAAGCGCTGAATTGCCATCTTTCAAAAGTTGAGGCTCCCTCACCCCTGATTTCCGCCCGTTCCTCGCTGCTGAGCGTGTCGTAGGTGACCACGGATTGTCGCGAGGCACGTTGAGTTTCACCTCTGAAATGAAGTATACCAGACCTTGGATGGGTATTTATAAGCCTGGCCACAGCTCATGCGTAGGGATTTCGAAACGGATTACGCGATTTAGAGGTGGTTTTTGTATTTCCACTAATTCCGGAAGTTCGCTTGCATTTTTCCATTACAAGAGAAATAAAATATAGCCAACCTGGAAGCGCGGTACAGTTGGACATAGCGGACGATTCGCTCGGTCATGGCGGAACTAAAAGTATTCTCGGCGCTCGAGCCCAAAAAAAGGATAGTGAGAGAGAGAGAGAGCGAGAGAGCTACAGAGAGAGAGAGAGAGCGAGAGAGCTACAGAGAGAGAGAGAGTTACAGAGAGAGAGAATGAGAGAAAGAGAGAGTGCTATAGCGAGAGAGGCAGCAAGAGAGAGAGACCGAGAGAGACAGACAGGCAGACAGACAGACAGAGAGGGATGAGTGGTAAATTTATGCATGAAATGATGCAGAGCTGTAAATGTCCTGTAAATGACGAATCGATTGGCTTAAGAATAACAAACCTTTGTTTGCATATTTTTGGCATCGTTTTTTACAAAAATCAGGTGCAACAGGCTGCTAGACGTGTTAGTAATGTTGTTAGTTTACAAGAATGTGTTAGTAATGTTTCATAAAGTTGCAATTTTAACCGATTCTAAGGGAGTCGCTGGTTGCAGCCCCGAGGATAGAGCGGCTGGGGTCAGTGGGCCGTAAGTGGGACCCCAGGCAAATAGAATGGCCAGCTGGGGTCACCGGATGCCCCCGGGCGGGATGGCCAACAACGCGACCGCTACGCTCGGCTTCTACCATCTGGACCTTGTGCGGGGGCCCATATAAGTACCGGACACTCTACCACGCGCTACCACCAAATTCGGCGAAATGTCAGGTGCGTTCTACGTTCCCTTTAATAAGCTGTTGTCGAGCTCGCGCTCTCGGACCAAATCTGCTTTCGAGCGGATTGACATTTTTAAGTTTAAACGATTTCTTTCCGTAGGCCAACCACGTCTGGAACGCGATCGCGTTGCCCGCCACATCAAGATGCACGAGAACGCAACGTGGGTGTTTGGCTAATATTTTTTCGGGTGCATATACAGAGTGGCGATTAATTACCTGCGCGAGAGAAAACGCTCGATCTGAATCTTTTGTTAAGGCAATTTCCGTTCTTGCTGCGTTTTATGGTATCACAAGCTATCTAATACCTGATGCGTCGAAGAAATTTGGGTCAGTGGCCCTCAACTTTTTCCCACCTCAAAAAACGTCGTCGAGCAAAAAAACGCGAGCGCCGCAGTTATGATCCGCACCAAAGGTCCGATATTTTTCGGTTTAATGGATAGCGGCCTCAAATTATCGTTATTTAGATGCTTCCAATTGCCCTCCAGATGCTCAAATTCATCAAAAAAAAATTATTGAGCGCTAGGCTTACCAAATAACAAAAATTCTGCGACCAATTTCGGCCTGGAGCCGAATCGGCGATAATTTTAAAATTGATTGAAAGCCTGATTTTTGGGGTAAAAGCGACGCGCAGGTAATTAATCGCCACCCTGTACATAGTGTAACGGGAAGGGGGAATAACGTGAGCACTCATTATTCCTAAGATTTTACTTTTTTTGTGTGATTTCGCGGCTTCCATTATATAGAGTGTCAAAAAATATGCTCAGGTGAATTATATTTTGCCCGAAATAATGTTAAGGAAATTTGATAAATTGGTTTAATACACAAAATTAGATCAAAATCCATGGGCAGCACATAGGATAGTAGCGCTGAAGCCGACTTTTCGAGATGTTCGGAATTTCCTGAATCCCAATCGATGGAAAGTCAAAAATATAAACCCAGAAAATTATTTGGAACACGAAAAAAGTAAATAAATTTTTTAACATAAACACTATGGGCAGCACATAACATCACGGGGCGAACCTATTTACGGCACTTTGAATACTTTACATATTTTGAAAACGCCATCCGGTAGAGGGCCGAAAAATATGCTAGGAAATTTTTCATAGCCCGAAAAACCCATTCAAAAATAGTTTTTGGAAAAAACTTTGAGTGCCAGCTAGTTCCCCCCGTTATCGCATATGAATTGTTGCCCCAACGAGTCATCATTTAGAAGAGACGGCAGTGGAGCGGTGGTGCTCTTCGAGACGCTCACTCATTATGATGATACGGAACTAAAAGGTGAACCCAGGAATTGCCCCTTGGATGTGTTTTCTTTAGCCCTGGAAGCGCAACATCTGACGGTCCGGATGCGACCCGAGCCCGCGCCATATGAACATAAGAACGCGGAGGATTTTTACGTAAGCCACAAGCAATTAGGATTGTTGGTGTTAATTTCATTAAATTAAATTTGTTCTACGTATATTTTTAGGACCCGCCGATCGTAGTAGAGAAATGGAGATGGATTCCCCCTTGCCTGCACGATTCTCTCGATTGTCTGGGCCTGCAAGAGGGCATTGAAGAATGAAGATCCGGTGGGTGCGCATTGCGTCAATAACAGGGTTGCAAACGCGGCTTTTCTTTGACCCATGAAAGCATTAGATTTGAATGCGCCTTCCAAAATTCTAGCCAAAAAAAGCGAAAATCGGTTCATCTGTCCATTTAGGTACAAGGTGTAAAAGCACCCCCCCCCCCTAACTCGACGAAAAATTATCGCATCGGAACGGTAGTTACACCATTAAAACGCCCTTGAAACGGCGAGTTCGCAACAATCTTCAAGACCATGTTTGATTTCAATACCTCCTTTACAAGCCATTTTGTAGAGTTCTACCACTTTTCGGGGCTGCATACGAGCTAATTTGCCTCAATTTCACCATACAAAATGACCGGAAGCAGCCGTTAATTAGATGCAGGAGGCGTCCCTTAATGTTTTTAAATGCGTTGTAAAAGAGCGCATTTAAATAAAAACCTGGATTTGAAGACTGTTGAAAACTTGCCGTTTAAAGGGCTCTCGAATGGTGTAACTTTCATTCCGATCCGATATTTCTGCCTCGAGTTAGAGGCGGTGTTTTTTTATTGGGACGCCCTGTCGCCAGGTCATTCGCTTCCGGCGTATTATAATTGTTTCTTAACAAGGAGGGCGTTCGAGACTTTTACAAACCCATTAATTTAATAATAAAACTTGTATGTTTGTAGGAATCCGATATGTTGGCACGCCTCCCCATTTAATTCGAAACATAATGACGTTTCTTCCGCATCCGAAAAAGGCTTCTCTGGGGCTCTAGGTGGGGGACAACCCCCACTGAGGTTGCATGCAAAACCACACGCAACTAGTTTTTTCATTTAATTTCTAACTAATTTTCCAATTTTTCAGGATAATCGAGGCTTGAATGTCTGGGGAATCGCCTTGCTAGTTATCATGGCCATCAGTGGGTTATTTAAATTTTCCCTTGAAAATCGGAAAATGCACATACTCCCGAAAAAAAGCAGGTTTTCCATAGAAAGACGGGCCATTTTTGTATGGAAATGAAGTTTACGCATGCATCTATTTTGGGGATGGTGTCTTTTCGGGATTGTGTTTTTTTCGAATGGTGCTTTTTCTGGATGGTGTACTTCCGGGATAATGTCCATAAACCGCACTTCCTCGGAAATTTCTTTCCTTCTAGGCCTCATCTTTTGCCTCAACCTGGCCCGAATGCGATATACGCGGGAACGGATTGAAACAAATTGGGTTCATGTGGTATTTATGTAAATAGCGTCGCGCCTTTCAATTATGTATTTTTTTGTTTGTAATTTGCAATTGCTTTGCAATCTCTCTCCCTCTCTCCCCAAACCCCTCTCTCTCTCTCTCTCTCTCTCTCTCTCTTTTCCATTTGCACTTTTTTACTCTACTCATTCTACTCTTTCCACTTTCCATGCTTCTTCGATACTCAGATGCTGACAATATCAATTTATGCATTTTTTATCAATAAACTCGTCGTCATCAAGATTTTCCCTGAGAAAAGGTACATTAAAATACATATTGGGATTTTCGATCATCAAGGCGCTCCCGAGTCACCAACGAGCGCCACCAGCACCCTGGGATGGCGAGCCCTATCACGGATTCTCCAGGCCTCACCACCGATATACACTGAAATAGCGGATTTGCGTTGTCGCAGGCAGTATATATAGCATCAGAATCTCGGAAATCAGAATATTTCTTGATCCCGAATTATCATAATTCAAATCCAAATTAACAGCTCCAGGGATTGGACGCCTACGCCCTCTGCCAAGCCTATGCAAACTTCATGATTCTGAAAATTCGAGATTCTGAAAAGTTGATTCGAAAAATTCGAGATTATCATTTTCAAGGTGCTAATTTTCGAGATTTTGCCGGATTCCCAAGCAAAAACTGTTGACACTCACCAGCCGCGATTAACATCAGGAAGCTCCCAACGATCATGCTCTGCGACTTCGCCACCTGAAAACGGGAGGTCTTCCTCAAAATGCCACGTGCGTCGCTGTTAAAATTGTTGGCAAGCCAAAATTGGAAAAACTTGAAAATTTGAGCTTGTTCCTTGAAGTAACGTTTAACCCTAACCAGAGCTGTAACTTGGAGATATGTGCAAATGTTCGGACGAATAATTCTAGCGAAAACTATTTGAAATGTCACAAATATTGACTGCCTCCCAGCATTATTTTATTTGAGGGCGAGCGCTAGACCTCCCGAAATCCCGTTGCGCGCACGGGCCGGTACCGACCCGTTCGCGCGTTGCCCGCGGTGCGCGCGCAATGACCGCGGTTGCACGGACCCGGACGGGCCGCGCGCGGCGGGAACGCGCCGTGCACGCAAGGAATGCGCGGTCAATGTGCGCGCGGCGTCTCCGCGGCGGGTCCGCGACCACGGCGCGCGCACGGCCGAGTCGCGGCCCCTGCACGGCGAGCCCACGGGCCGCGCGGACATGCCGCGGCGCTGCTGTCCCGTGTGAGTAATTGAACCAAATCCGCAGAGGTGGTTCTACACAGATTATTCGGGGGAGCCGCTCTTACCTCCGTGCAGTGGGCCAGGTCCGCGTCTTTGCCGAAAAAAGCAAAAGACGTTTAACTGGCCCACTGCACGGAGGTAAGAACGGTTCCCCCGAATAATCTAGGTAGAACCACCTCTGCGGATTTGGTTGAATTACCGAAGTTTGGCGTCGTGAGGGCATTCGGCTCGGCTCGGAATTCGAGCGGCTCGGTTTTCGAGCCGAGCCGAATGCCCACATTACTCCCAACCCCCTCTGTCGGGAGGTCTAGTCCCCTTTGCTTGCCGCGGATTTTCGAATGCGCTTACCGGTCGATTCTCCCAGAAGCCATACACGAACGCGCTGACGCAGACCACAACCGCGAAAATGATGGGGGCCTGAGGCCTGAATATCGACGGGTTCTATAAATAATGATACACTGACAATATCCTCTTAAAGGGGTTAGGAAAGCCTACAAAACGTGTAAATTGGACGCGTCTGCGCGTTTAAAAGACTTTGTGCCAATACTTTCTTTCCTACCTGATCTAATGATACCATCGTAGGGTGGCCTTTCCCCGAATATATTCGGTTGGACAAAAAGTTCTGGCGGTTATAGTAGTTTTGTCTTATTACATTTTCTTAGTTTTTACAAGGTGTGAAAGTTGAGTCCAAAAAACCGGCTTGTTTTCTTTTTTGCTTCGGAACTTTGTAGAGAGGCGGCGTAGAGCCCACGGCATCTCAGGGGCCGCAATTACGACATGTGATTCCGGGGCTCTTTTCGAGAAAAAATACTAGGGGAAAATCTTTGATGGCTTATAACTTTTTATTTGGATTCCAACTTCAAAAAGTGGATTTCCAGAATTTTAGAATAGAATGCGCTCTTTCGAATGCGACTAAATAGGAAGAAAAACTGAATTCAAAAACTAGTTGCACCAAGGCTTTGAAATTTCCGGTTTTAGACTATAGTTTGGTACAAAACGGGGTGCACTGGAGCGTCGCGTAGCCCAATTTATGGTCCAAATTCCCCATTTTTCGTTGCGGACCAAACCACTGCATGAGTTGCCGTGAGCCCTAATGAAGATAGCATTCGACTGAGCCCACAAAGCGCTACAGCGGGTATCGTAGAAGTTCTGCTTCAAAAATTATTCCGTTGAGATACGACTATAAGTACCGTGTAGAGCACGAAGACTGCTTTCAAATGACTGATTGCAATCAGCCCTGAGATCAACACTGCTCTGGAAAAAGCGATCCAAACCCAAAACCGCCAGAACTTTTTGTACAACCTAATAGCTGGCTAAATTCCACGCGTACACTTACACTTTCTTGCCATTTGACCTCCGGGTCCAACACTACATCACCTTCGCTGGCAAGCGCTGAATTGTGAGCATTCAAAGTCTAAGCTAGTTGGTACAACCCTTAATTTCCTTCCGGTCACTTGAGCTGAGCGTCTCGTAAGCTACCACCGTCTGTTGCATCGCGTGTGGCAGTTCACCTCTAAAATTTCCGGTTTTTCGGCTGGGTAGCATCAAAGAAGGCTATGACATTTCGAATCTGATTACTTTGCAATTTTTGAGACTGAACCAGAGGTCGGCGCAAAATTTTTCACAAATGGCCCAGGTCCCTGAGCTGTGACCATGAAAAAATATGAAGATATGAAGGCCACGGTTTACTTTACCCCCCCCCCAGCTGGAATGTTTTGGCTAAAACTTTTCTATTTTACATTATTGTGGGCTCAAATTAAAACTCTGAGTAAATTAAAATTTACGACGCTCTATCGAATAACGTGCTAAAAATCCCGACAAAATAAGCGAAAATACCGAAAACTTTGAGATCCTCTGGCTGTGGGGGAACAGTAAACTACTACCGATATCCTACTATATATAAAAAAATAGTGTTTGTGTGTGTGTGTGCCACTTTGCATCCACTTCCGTGTGGCTGTCCGGAGGATATCTCAAGAAGGGACGGGTATTAGGCTACGTATGATACGTCATTAGGTGTGTAATGGTCTAGGGATGACTGCACACATATCAGATTTTTAAAAATTAGCCATTTTCGTTATTAAATTTAGGTTTTTGTAAAAACCTCTTTGTTAGGGATAATTAGCATAGAGCGGAAGTGGGCCGTCGCCTATATAAAGAGACATAAAGGGTTGTTTTTATTTTTTTTTGTGTTCTGAATGGAGGACAATTATGCAAAGGGAAGAATTATGGGGTCAGAGACGGGACGTTGAAAAGTCGCGAAGCGGCTTTTCAACCCTGGTGAATATGAAAGAAGTTGTGAGAAAGAACAAAATATTAACTACTTTCCCTTTTCGTCTTTAAGCGAAGCGTGAAGCTAAAAAAATTTTTAAGTTGCCCACCTGGAAGCTCGGTAAAGCTCGGCAAAATCTGCAAATCGAGCGGTCATCGCAGAACCTTATAAAATCAGAATCTCGAAAACATAATCTCGAAAATCAGAATCTCGAAAATCAGAATTTCGAATTTTCAGAATCTCGAATTTTCAAAATCTTGAATTTTCAGAGTCTCGAATTTTCAGAAGCTCGAATTTGCAAAATCTCGAATTTTGAGAATCTCGAAATATGCCTATGCTGGATTCAGGGCGTACGCGTGCAATTTCCGGAGCCTTTGATGCTGATTTGTACCATGGAAATTTCGAGATTCTAAAAATTCGAGATTTTGAAAAATCGAGGTTCTAAGAATTCGAGATTCTGATTTTAGAGTGATTTTCGAGATTATTTTTTGAGATTTTGACAGATTCCCTAAAAAGCGATATATTGAAAGGCGGTATTTTGGAAAGCGGCATTCTGATAGCAAATCGATGAAGGCTGTCTAGGGGCTAGGGGGTGAGTGACCCCCAGGCAAAGAGAAGGGCCAGCTGTGCGCCATCCAATGCCCTCCGGGGGATGGCAACATGACGCGACCGATGCGCGCAGCCCCTGCAATTTCCATCCTCCTTGGGGCCCA
The DNA here is from genome assembly GCA_958295435.1 of Mesorhabditis spiculigera. Taxonomy (NCBI): domain Eukaryota; kingdom Metazoa; phylum Nematoda; class Chromadorea; order Rhabditida; family Rhabditidae; genus Mesorhabditis; species Mesorhabditis spiculigera. The sequence continues at coordinate 3,105,975 of CATQJA010002659.1, forward strand.
TAGTTAGTGCGCGACACTACGCTTCGCTTACACTGCGTTAATATCTACCAAATTAACATTGACGATTATTGCTACTACATTCGAAATTTGTGGAAATGGCAGGTATGTGCCTTTCAGAGCATTTTATCAGTGTTATTATTAATATTTACAATTTTACCAGGGTTGAAAAGCCGCTTCGCGACTTTTCAACCCTGGCCCGTCTCGGACCCCCATACTATTCTGCCCTTTGCATAATTGTCCTCCATTCAGAAGACAAAAAATGAAAACAACCATTTCTGCCTCTTTATATAGGCGACCACCCACTTCCGCTCGATGCTAATTACTCCTAACAAAGTGGTCTTGACAAAAACCTAAATTTAATAGCGAAAATGGCTAATTTTTAAAAATCTGATATGTGTGCAGTCATCCCTAGACCATTACACACCTAATGACGTATCATACGTAGCCTAATACCCGTCCCTTCTTGAGATATCCTCCGGACAGACAGACGGAAGTGGATGCAAAGTGGCACACACACACACAAACACACACACAGACACTATTTTTTTATATATAGTAGGATAGTAGGATTAGTTATTTTGATTGTAAGTCATTCTTAGTTAGGGCCAAATTATAAAACGGCTCAGGAAAAAGGTTTTGAAAATACGAAGGATCTACCATTTTTGGCATTTTTGATTGACAAGCCAAAATTTTTCCAAAATTTGGAATTTTTATGATCTTGTTCCATCTAAAAACTGTGCAAATAGCTATAAAAATTGGCTTGTTTTTCCTAATAACTTCCTGCGAAATTTCCTGGTCAAAATTTGGTTCTGTCACGCTAACAGTATTTCCCCGATCCGTTTTGTGTTAATCCAAGCGGTACTCTTTGCACTGATGTTTGAGAATGTCTGCGAAGTTCCAAAAAACTCTATAAAACTTAGTAGCCAAAAAAATTCCGAAAGGGGCATAAGAAAGAAGTAAAATACCATCAGAAAAATATAACTTTCGGAATTAACGATTTGCTCAGATCACCTGCAACCCTATTATGAGCCCGAGCGCGTTGCCCGTCACATCAGGATGCACGAGAAGGCAGCGTAAGCGATTTTGTAAAAACTTATCCAATACATAGTGTCCCAATAAAAAACATTCCCCTCTAACGCGGATCAGAAGTATTGGATTCGAATGACAGTTACTCGATTCGAAATCCCCCTAAATCTTCAAAACCATATTTTTATTGAAACTCGCCATTTCACAAACTAATTGACCGGAAGTAGCCGTTAATTAGATACAGAGGCGGTTCCTTTAGGTTTTTAAAGATAGAGAATTTAATTAGAAACATGGTTTTGAAGCTTGTTGCAAACGGGCCGTTTCAGGGGCTTTAAAATGATGTAACTATCATTACGATCCGCTACTTCCCCATCGAATTAGAGGGGGTACTTGTTTATTAGGACACCCTATAAACTAAAAAAGTATGATTTTCAACACGGGACTCAACAAACAAAAAAAAACACTTTTGCTTTGCAACGCACTGAAGGCTTTTTTGGCCCTATCTTTAATTTGCTAGTTGTAACTTTAGCAAAGGCGGGCGGGCGGCCGTGGTGCTCTTCGAGACTTACAGCGCATCCGATGATAATGAATTGAAAGGTATACATTACAGTAGACTTCTGTCCCCATCATGTCACCACTTTTAAGCCCTGGAAGCGACGCATTTTACGGTGCGTATGAGGGCCCATCATCCTGGACCCTATGAGGGGAAAGGCGAAGAGGATCTTGTGGTAAGTCAAGCAAAAGCTGGACTATACAGGGTGTCCCAAAAAAAACGCCTCGGCAGGCCGTCTTCTATCGGATCGGTACCAAATTTCTATCAGCGATGGGGACCAATAAAAACCATGTGCAGCCAAATTTTCTAAGCAATATATTGCAAAACAGAAAAGTTATACCGAAATTAAGATTTATTTTGCCGATTTCACCAGGATTTTGACGGATTTAGGCCTCGAAATGTTTAGCGAAAAAGAAGAGCGCACTTTTTTCTACTTGCAAAAATTTTTTGATTTACGAAAATTACGTCTAAATTGGGCCTATTGCATTTACGAAAAAATTTGGCCCCGATCAGATCGAAAACTCTTTGGACCATCCCTTAGTTTGTTAATTAAACTAAAGGGTTAGTTTATTGTTTTGATTCAATTTTTTAAATGCCTGGATAAAATTGACTTTTTTGATCGTATTTTTAGTAGTATTGAGCCGTATTTCAAGCGGCAAAAAATGTTAAAAACGAGAAAATATTTTCGTCGAAATTTTGGTCGCTAGTCAGCCATATTTGGTCGAAAAATTGATTTTCTTTATTCAAGAACCATACTCAAAATTTTAGGTAATTTTTAAGCAAAAACCGATAATTCAAAAGCCTTTGTATTTTGTGGATCAATGATGTTTAAGATTAACACCGTATTTGTATAGAATCCCCCGATAAGAGTGGAGAAATGGAGATGGATCCCGTTCGGCTGCATAATTCTTGTGATTCTTTGGGCCATCGCGCGGACAATGTCAGAAGAAGATGCAGTGAGTGTTATCCAAATAAAAATGCAATAGAATGCATAAAGGTTTTTAATTCGCGTTAAATCCCCGATACCTATTTCAGGCTCATATTATATTTTTTAGGGCAATCGGTGCTGGAATATTTGGGGCATTGGCATGATGTGCATTATCGCTTACAGTACGTTTTTTTAATGTAATTAATGCATACGGGGTGTCCCAAAAAAGCACCTCTCCGGCATTTCGCCGTATTACATCCGATCCGTCTGAAAATTGGGCTAGGGGTGTATCAGACCGTCAAAAAGCACAATCTTGAGCTATAGCCCGATCGCTACAGTAGTTCTCGAGATATAGCCAAAATACTGTTTTCCTTGCCATTTCTAACAGTTTTTCGGCTATCTTTTTGGGCTTTGCATCGACTTCCGGCTTGAAATCCATGTTTTCGCCTATGGTCTGGATTTATTTTTGCTTGCAAAGAAGGTTCTAATAAGCGTTTATGTTAACTTTTTGTCAGGAAAAACGTCTAGGGGTAAAGCAGCCGTCCCGCATCATTTTCAATTTATATTAAAGGGGTCCACTTCGACGAAAACCTATGGAAAACGCAGTATAAAGTTTATTTTTGTTGTATCTTGAAAATTACTGTAGCTGGCGGGCTATAACTCAGGACTGTGGTCATTCACGGACTTATACAAGTCTTGGCCAATTTTGGGACCGATCGGATGTAATACGGCGCTGGCCGGAGGGGTGATTTTTTGGGACACCCTGTAGTATTTGTCGTATTGTAATCTTTTATCTTTATTTTTAGGTCTTGTCTTTTCGCTCAACCTCTCACGACTCAGCTACGCCTACGAAAAGGCAAAAACACAATGGATTCATGTCGTGTTTATGTGAATAACCATAATTTTCGATGCTGCTTTTTTTCAACTTTCTCTTCCCTCTACCACATGCGTATTTCTGGAGGATAAAAAAGGGTAAAAGTAGTAAGTAAGGTTTCAGCAGGATAAAACAACTCAGGGATTCCTTTAGCTTTCATCTGTCTTAATCAGCTTTTTATCATTGTATTTTGTTTTGTATATATATACTTTGTACAATTTTTTATTGCCACCGATTTGACAAATAAGAATGTAGTTCGCCGTCTAAGTCGACTTGTTTTTATTTCTTAAAGTTCTGCCGATGCGCACAAAAATACATAATTTTTTAAGTTGATAAAACTTAATAAAACACGAAAATCCTCGACAAAATACAAAACAAGTGCCCAAATTTTTATATTTTTTTTTGCGATATTCAAATCAGCACCGCCAGAAGGTTGCCACGGCTAGGTTGCCCCCGCAAATGAGTCATCGCCACGAAGCCTGGAAGTGATTCTATTTCGGGAAAAATCCCGATATTTAGTTTTTTTTATATAAGAATATTGAATTTTATTTATTGGAAAACCAAAAATTTTAAAATTAATTAATAAATCGAGTTTTTAAAACTCGATAGAACTTACCTCCACATATCAGCAAGGGAAGCGTGAACATCGTCAGCGCTTCGGCCTTGCGCCTCTGAATGTAAATTGTAATAGTAGTTTTTTTTGGGGCACTATTGAATAGGATAGAAAAAAGATCTCCCTCTTCATAATTTATCGTGTATCTTACAAGCTTTTTAATTGTTTTTCATAACTGGAAAATTATAAAATCGGCTACACTTTACTTTGCCCCCCCCCCCGCCAGCCGGAAGGTTTTGGCGATAACTTTTTTTTACATTATTGCAGGCTCAAATTAAAATTCTTGGTGTATTTTTCGACTCACTATCGAATGCCGTTGCACAAATCCCGACATAATAAGCGAAAATACCGAAAACTTTGGGACCCATCGGCTCTGGGGGGAGTAAACGCGGTAAGGCAATCCTCAAATCCTCAAAACAAGGCCTGGTGGAGGCCCCACTTCGACGCTTCGGTTCGGATCAGGATCCGGTCGATCGTTAAGTAGAATAGACAGGATGAACGTGCAATAAACTATCGAGCCGATAAACAAGCCGATCTCCACGTATATCTTTGGCTGCGGCTGAAAATCGGTGATAACTCTTTCTCTCTCTTTCTCTCTCTCTCTCTCTCTCTCTCTCTCTCTCTCTCTCCCTCTTTCTCTCTCTCGCTCTCTCGCTCTCTCGTCCTCTCTCGTCCTCTCTCTTTCTCTCTCCTCTCGATGGTATTATAGACATAACCCCTGTAAAACCTTCGACTCACCCGCGCCTTCCATCGCACTTCCGGTCCCGTTAATATAAGTCGACCTGGTTGCGCAAGAGCTAAGTTTCAAGTGCCGGAATGGTACAATTGCTGCTTACCAGCTAGTGCTGCTCGATCAGCTGCGCTGACCACCTCGCGTATGACTAGAGGATCATGCCTGGAGTTCCTAAAAAATGTTGGTTGCTAGGGCGAGAGATATAGAGGGAAAGGGAGAGAGCGAGAGGGAAGGAGAGAGAGAGGGAGATAGAGGGAGAGAGAGGGAGAGAAAGAAAGAGAGAGAGATAAATAGAAGTCGCGACCGCCAGTAATCATCTACTATCTCACGTCCCTTACCTATGTTCTTGATACATCTCGGCATAGCGGACGATCCGCTCCATCCTGTTTTAGCACCCGATAAAAACGAGGCTGAAAAACTTTAATAACGAAGCAGAAATCAATCTTTAGCTGAAAAAAAAATCAATAAATCGCCAGTAGAAAAGGATGCTGCCCAAAAATGGTGGCGCAACATTCTCGATATAGCCCGGGGCAATTGCAATGGGCGCCAGATGGTGCCCGCGCAATGGACACGAGGGTCTGGGGTCTGGGGTTTTGCGGTTTGTGTGCGCGTACTCCAGCCAAGATCCACGCTCTATACCCATCAGTGGCACTATTTTTGAGCCATATTGCGCGCCAAATCGACTGAAAAAATGGAGAGGCAGCTAAGAGCTCTGTGAGTTAAATTTTGTGTATCGCATGCGATGTATTCAATTTGTGCCGCAGCCGGGCTGTTTCTTTCAAAATAGCCATGGCCAGAGTATTCAAAAAAAAATTTTGAAATTACGCAAAAATGCCTGCCTCGGTTTGCCTGCAAAATTTCTTCTGCGGCAAATCAACTGGAAAATCGCAGTTTCTTTGTCGATTTCAGTCACAATTTGTTGCAGAGCACTTCAAGCAGCAGCCGCCCCGCCGCGGCTATGGCTTCCAACGCAACCGGCAAGTGGTGGTCGGGTTGCCCGCTTCGCGCAAATGTTCTACGACGGCGTGTGGGTACCAGATTTTGTTGGGCGGCAGTTTTATATTTTCACAGTGCCTAAAAAAATGTGAGCGTCTTATTGGGGTAAGATTTTCTCTGCTTTAGCGAGCGGGGCTGCATCACCTAAAAAAATGGGAAATGTCGACATTTTGAAGCCATTAGCCTGGGTTCTATGATAAAGTAAATCTGTGCCCGTTTTAGAAGCACTTCGGCGGTAATCTTTGAAACTACTTCGCCCGGTCGTCGCGAAAACAATCGGGCGGATGACCGGAAGGACTTGCGAGGTGAGACGACATTTTTTTCCCAGGAATCCTCGGGTTTTTTTTTGCTCGATTCTCAACATTTTCCGTGCAGAAGCGACAAGCTTTTTGCATATCTCTCTCGCGCTCTCTCACTCTATCTCTCTCTCTCTCTCTCGCTTTATCTAATTCTCTCTCTCTCTTTTTCGCTCATCGATAAAGCATCAGAAATCTGGGCGTTTTTTCGAAAACCCTGCAATTCTCGAGTAGTATCGATCGACTTGACTTGTCTTTTAAGCCCTGGCCTGGAATAAGACGGTGGTCAGGCTGAGGCCCGAGCGATGCCCGTGCGACGAATTGCATGAAGCTGATTTTAAGGTAAGCGGAGATCGATCAGATGTGATCTCAATATAAATAGGGAATTCATTATGTCAGAATTCCGAAATGTGAAAATTTCAAAATGACGAAATCTCATAGTTCTGTGAAAAGAGCCATATTTCGACATTTTTTTTTCTATGGTGCTTGGGATATTCCGTGAGGTTTGTTCGTGTATCGCTATTATGAGGTTTCTACCGTAGGAAAATTCGAGATTATGAAAGGAAAATTATGAATTATGACATTTTGAGAAATTAAGGAATCTCGATGTTATGAAATTTTGGGATTTCTAAAGTACCTTTCCTGCGCTTTCCTTAATTCAGGTGCATAAAATCTTTAAAAAATTGTAAAGCCCTATTAATTTTAATTTTTGGCAGAGTCCGCCAATTCTAAAAGAGCCGTGGCGGTGGCTTCCCCTTCTCTGCACTGTAATCTCAATCTGCTGGACCTGCAGGCTGACCGTTCACGCGGAGGATACGGTAAGTCCCTTCAAAATTTTCGAAACGCGTTTGCTATGTATTTCTAACCTGTGGTCTACTATTCCTATGCGTAGAAAACTGCAAATTTAAATTAACTAGAAACTACAAAAATAAAAATATTTTGTAGGAAAAACTCCTGCTTAACCTCTGGGGGTCCATATTGCTGCTACTCCTGGCAGTCGGTAAGTTGGCATACGGTAGATTGGTCCACAAATCACGCTTTGAGGCCTGATCTTTTGTGGCGACTTGGCACGTCTGCGCCAATGGCATCGACACCGGAAAACCTATGATATTGACGTGATTTTGATGTAAACGTAATTTTAATTCTATCTTATAAATAATCCTAGCGTATTGCCAGCTTGAAAGTGCCAAAAATAATTTAAAACTTGTGTTTATCGTTTCAAAAAAAAAAAGAAAAAAGGCTCTTGCTTCGGCTTCGAATTGTGATCCTGGAACAACTTTGAATTTAAATGATAAAAATTGTTGCAATTGCTGAAAATCACAAAAACGTGTGAGAACAGATGGAGAATTTTTACGTAAATTAAAAAAACTTTCTCTAACAATAATAACACAACACGACACGCTTTTTTAAAAATGGTGCCAATGACCATTTCCCAGCTTCCTTTCCTTCCAGATTCCGAAAGTTTCCGGAGTGGATGGATAGCATGTTCGGATGAACTCGGCGTACTTTCCCTACTTCCGCCCATATCTATTCCCCCGATCAAGGAAGCCGTTTGTCACCTCGTGGACGCAATTTATTCGTTTTTCCGGCTCTGCCATTGTCACCACATCGAGTGCGAGCACACAAAAAGGCGTCTCTTAAGGAAACAATTTGTCATTATCATTGTCAAAATCCGAATTAGGCAATTGTCAGTTCTCGGCGTTGATTAATGACTAAAAGGCGAACGAATAGAAGCCAGCAATTTCTTTGGTTGGCGTTTGTGAGAAATACCACGTAATTCAGGGAGGTAGAGGCAAAATGGCTTCTCTTTTTCTCAACCGGAAGTAAACGCATATGAAAATCGTAGAATACTGACTAACTTGAAATTTTGTATACCTCTGTTCATAATTCGATGGCTGCTGGATGCTACGTTATGCTGCTATTTGCTAGAACTTTGCAAAAGCCCCCGGCCCGTCAGCGCCCTAAACGACCATCGCGCCTTTTTGTATACCTCGTTAGCTCGGATTTATGGGGTGCTGGTTAGCGCATCAAGCCACACCACGGTCATTCCACGATACGGATTTTCTTCTGCTTCCGCAAATAAGGCTTGGATTTTACTGAAGAGGATCAGGAAGGTTATTCCCAGGTTGGAAGGGGGAGTTGAGATCATCAAAATCGGACAATGCGCCGCCGAATTACGAAATTTTTCTGGACTTTTCTTTGCATACCAGTCGATAGAGCATCAAAAACGCACTGAAAAATTATTTTACATCAACGGAAGCTAATATAAAGAGGTCATAGCAACAACAAGAATAAAATTTAATTAAATTTCCACACATCCAAAATGAAGCGGAAAGCCATTTGTCGATATTTTTACAAATTGGTAAAGTTGTAAAAACTAATTTAATGTATTGTATTTCAAAAAGTATTTTTTTTAATTTACGGCCAGGGATAATAGCCGTCTTAGGGCTACCCATTTAATTTTAAAAATTTTTAGAAAAACCTAATTTTAAAAAATTTGGCACTAACCGCGGGGGGGGAGGCTAAAGAAAACTCGTAGCTTATCCTCGAACATGCCAATATCGTTTTTTTCTAAACTTATGTGACGTTGATATGATTCCTTTCCCGCACACCTTCCGTTCTGCAACTGTTGACTTTTGGTTCTCTTACTTTTGGTTAGTTTCCCGTGGTTCAATTTTGGCCTTCACCCTAACCACTCAACCACCTTCCTCCTCGGCTCTCACCACAAAAAGGCACCTAATTGGCATCAGAGTCGAGCTCCTTGGTGACGGGTAAAACTGATCGCGCCCATGTTTCGAGAACTTAGCACAACCTCTCGTGTCAGACCGCTGGGGGTGAAATGGAAAATGTTGTGCCCCCCCACCCCACAAGCTTCAGCGCCAAAAAAACCCGAGTTTGGCAGCGGGCCGACAGGGCGGAGAAGATCGCAGACAAGGCACGATTTACGATAAGCATAGCCTGGAGGGTATATAGCCGCCGCGCGGAGAACGCGACGGCTGCCCCTGGACTGGGTCCGCTTTTCCCTTTCCGGAATGCACCAAAGGGCATGATCGCCCGGCTGGGGGATGTGTGTTTTCATTCGGCTGGCAGCAGTGTGCGAGTTTTTCGATGCGCTGGCATGTAGGTCTCTTTTAAAGCGACTTCAGGTCGTTCGGAGATAGCGGTCTTAAACTTTTTCCAAGAATGATACACTTTTTTTTGAAAATCCAGGTCCTTTCTTTCCTAACTCCTTTAAAAGTCGCCGAACGACATGGAAAACCCCTAGAAAGGGTCACATATTTACGACGGTTTGAAAGTGCGGCTCAGCAGCTACTTCTAATTTTTCGAAATTTTTATTGCTTGCAAAAGTTACTTGAGCTTTAAACTTATTCGGAAATGCTTAAATCCGAACAAAAACCCTCGTGTCGACGATACGTAGAAAGTTCCGAAATGCCCCCTCAATACGTTTAAGCTGAAAAAAATTAATGCGTTGTTCGACTTTGCTTGAGTTTTCCGTCGACACCTGGTCGGCTGCTGGCGCTGATTCTGGCGCTTCGCACTCCCTAACCCCTTTAGAGGAGCTTGACCACATTCTTCGAAGTCCTTCTAAATAGAAACTTTTCGGACATTGGCATTTTTTCCGCCTTTTTTCACTTTTCTTCAACCATTTTTCGGTCTCCACTGTATTTAACTAAAAGTAATCCCAACCACCGAATTCCTGAAATTCTCGTGTTAACTCACGAGATGTATTGACAATATATCTTTTCAAAGGGCATATTCCTAAGCTAACGTTTTTTCCTAAACACCGGTACCGGGGAAATCCATGGGTTTCGAAGCAGATTTCCGGCTTTGGGTGACCTTGCTGCATCCCAGAGCTGTTGCGGTACTTGAATGAGCCGAGATGCTCCTAGAAAAACCCTAAACCATGCCCGCATAGCGCAGCTTTTTGCACTTTTTTAAGAAGCTCCAACTCTCCCTGGCGTGTAGCATCAAGTACCTTTTTACAGTTTCTTGATCCTGCATTTTGATCGTTATGCTTATCCGCGGTGTTTCCGCGAAAATCATTGCATTTTTACGGTATCGTAGCCTACTTAAGCACGTCTTTAATGTTGTTCAAACATGTGCTTTCTGATTTTACGGCGCGTCCCAGAAACATCGGACTCGCGTAAGTACGCCACAAAATCACCCCCAGACAGGCCGATTTCTGCGCTTCTCCGTACACCATTTGGAGCACCGCCATAAAACGCGATGATTGGTCTGTGAGCGCGTGTCTTTGCACTGTGGTTCGCCTCAAAACGAGCTTCCTCGTTTTTCATCGTGATCTTTCGAACTTCTTTGTCGCACCACCGCTTGGATTTGCCAGTTTTGATCCGCGTCACCCCATTGTTGGGCTGATCCGGGTGTGCGAAACCCGCCAGCTCTTGGATACCAGTTTAGGTCAGCGCATCGATTTTATTTCGTCGTCGTCTTGACATTCTATCCATTGTTATTTTGAGAGTTTTAAAGGGCCCAGGAAGTAGAAGAGGAAATTTGTCATCGATGGCATTGTTATAGACATCCAGCTTCTGTATTCCGATTGGCGATCGTATTTTAAATCTCCTTTTCTTAAGTTTCTATCGTTTTGAGGGTTTTTCACTTTCTTTTAATTTTAATATGATTCTAATTCTAAATTGTTCTCTTTTCGTCCTTTCTCTTTCAATAATTAAATTAAAAAATCTGAGGCGGTTTTTAGCATGAGTCAACGACCACTCTTATTATTTGCTGCTATATTTTCTATCGCGATTGCAAGGAGTAAATTTCAGTAAGTACTTTCCAGCAAATTAAGTCTGGTATCTTTTTTCAAGGGTTTCCGAGCCAGCAGCCCCTGTAGAAATCCCAGAAGAGTCCGAAGAATATTATGAAGTGGTAAGCTTTGAACTGTTGTGGTAACTCGCACTCAGTTGATCTGACTACTGGGGGCTCTGAATAATGCAAAACTTTTGGGTATGAGTCTTAAGCTTAGTAAGCTTTAGTAAGCAGGTGTTAATGACTATAAGCCTTGAAAATGCTGATCCTGCCTTGAGCAATTGTATGTCCTTTTAAACTTCAGGACGACGACGCCGAAGAGCTGGACACAGAACCTTTGGCGGACGAGAGCCCGATTCGGCAATTACTGTTCTATCGGGAAAGGAATCTGGGAAAACTACCGCTACCCCGAAGGGTTTTTGTGAGTTTGAATACAGTACGAATTCAAAAAATTTCGGAATTTAGCCTGTGCTCCGAAACGGTCCCGTAAAACCTGCCAAGCAGCTCGATCTCTCTAACGATGTCCTGTTCCCGTCATTTTTCTAATTCTTTGCAAATAACTTGAATTACCTTACGCTATCGATCTCTCGGGTGTGAATAAAGTATGTAATAAACAGATTTTTAAAGTCCAGCAAGTTTCGAAGTCCCAGAGAGAAAGCGACAGCGAGAAATAGAGAGATACAGAGTGAGAGAGAGAGAGAGAGAGAGAGCTATAGAGAGAGACAGAGGTAAGAGAGAGAAAGCGTGAGAGAGCGAGAGAGTGAGAGCGCTCAAAAGAGAGAGAGGGAAGCAGGAAGGGAGAGGGAGGGCGAGAGAGAGAGAGAGAGAGAGACAGCGAGATATAGGAAAAGCAGCGATATAAGGCGGAGGTAAATAGAAAGCTACAAAGAGGATGCGAGAGATTGAGAGAGGGAGAGAGACAGGGAGAGAGAGAGACAGGGAGAGAGAGAGATAAACGCTCCGATCCAATACCCCTGGATGTAGACGTTTTTTGGGGTCAGCAGTAATTAGTAATTCGTGGCACCCAAACCTTGTAGTCTGTACTCTATAACGTGTGTTTTATGAATGTTGACGTAGTACAAGTTTTTTGCATCTTCGATGCTTTATTATCCTATTAGAAGTCTGGTAGTGTGGTTTCCGGTCGACGGGTATGAATCACAACGCGGAGTTATGGTGGGTCAAGAAGATGGGGACGCATTAATGACAGGGTTTAATAATTATTTATGTTATGCTTGTAGCTAGCGAAATTCGAAAAGTACTCTGGTAACCGGGCTAGTTGTTGTAATCATTGGGCAATTTTTTCTTCAATTCTTTTTTTTTGGTTTTTCGAAAGTAAATATTACTTTTTTTAGATTTTTTTGATAAAATGACGGGAATCCGATGAGGGGTGGGGGTGGGGGGATACACGAATCGATAGAACCCGTTTTTTTGAGCAGGAAAAATTGCATATTCTATCGGGGGGGAGGTTGTAGTTTGTAGTCAGTGTAGGGTGTCGATGAGCTTATGACGCGCCGGGTAGTCCGGAGAGGATGGCGTTCGAGTCGAGCTAAAATCCATCAGTTTTTAGTGTTATTTAATATGGATAAAAGAAGTTAAGCTGCTCTCTATCCCTCTCTCTCTCTCTCACTCTCTCTCTCTCTCTCTATCTCTCCCTCTCTACCCACCTTGAAATCCTTCCACGCTTCGCATAGCTGCACCTCGACAGCCGGCAGAATTGGTGCGGCTCGAAGTTCGGCTTGAGCAAGATGGTGAGAGCGTGGAGACCATTTAAAGCCGGTGGTCGTCGTGGTAGACGGGTACCAGCTACCCGGCTCGGGGCGGATCGGGTCTGGAAATTAGGAGGTAATGAATTAGTTCGATGCTTTCCTCTCTCTCGCTCTCTCTCGCTCTCTCTCTCTCACTCTCCCTCTCTCGCTCTCTCTCCACTCACTTCTCTGCGGATGCTGCTGGAAGAGGTCATAGACGGAGATTGGGGTGAAGTGCTGCGAGGAATGGGTTGACGCGTCGCTGACCGGGCCGTGGGCTGTACTCGTCGAAGGCGTCGCCGCCGACCAATCGAATACTGGAGGTGTTCCAGGCAGATTTTGGGGCGACTCGTTGAAGGAGGACATCTGCGAGACGTGCGAGACGCGCCGGGAACGCGGCGCGCTCCCCGGCGCCTTGTCGAGCGCGGTGAGGGATTTCTGAAATTGAAAAAATTAGGGATTGCGGGGGGCGGTGAGGTACCTCCAAACGATGAAGCATATAAATAACGTTAATTTCAGAATTTATTAGGCTTTTTAATGTATGATCCTTTAACCTACTCGTTGCATATAGGCGGAGTGCGCATCAGTCAAAGAAGCCCGTTCTTGGTGCGTTGGTTGGTGCAGCCCGGAAAGTACCATCTCCTCGATGACCGCGACGTTTTGGGCTTCGCTCATTCGCTGGAAAAAACGACTCATAGGCTTCTTGTTTTCACTAATAAACTCTGCTAGTCTGCCACAAAGTTCAGAAGTCCTTGAATTAAGCCACATTAATTTACCCTCTCCGCCGCCTCGGCCGCAATGATCTGTGAAGTCAGTGGGACGTCCTGGATCATCAACGCTGAGGTCGAGCTGAAGAATATAATTTTTCGATTGTCGACATCTGAAGAACAGGGCCAAAGCCAAGAAATTCCACTACCAACCTGGCTACACTTTGCACACTGTCCGCATCGTCATCCTCTTCATCGTCAAAATCTTCATCGTCTCCTTTGCCGATCGTTTCCGGGCTGCTCGGTCCAGCGGAACCGATCATTTCTGAAAGATTGAGGTAATTATGAAGTGGTTTCTTTTGCTCTCGCTCCCTCTCTCTCCACTCACCTCCAGCCAAATCCTTGCCCAGCAGTCGCATCAACTCCTGCTCCATCTCCCCTGCCGTAGCAGGAGCTGGAGTTTGAGAGTCGGACTTGACGCGCTTGGTCTTCTTCTTCTGGACGATCTCCTCCTTGGGGGCCGTGTACACCGGCGTGTTCAGCTTCGGGGTCAACGGGACCGGTTGCGCCAGATTTTGGGGTTGTTGCACGGCCGCTAAAATTTTTAATTTAATTAGTTTATCGTTTTCGAGCTCCAATTGATTCGCCTCAATTGAGTCCGACTCAAAGAGATACTTGAATACAAATAAAGTCTGAAAAAGGCGAAAATTAAATAAATATATACACCAAAGAAGTAGTTTTTTACCTTAAAAAACTTTTAAGATCTCCCCCACAAATAGCAAATCTCAAAAAGCAAAATGATGCCTCAGGTTGATTTCGGTGAATGTGTTCATCAACATTATCCTTTAGCTGGTGGTACATTTTTGTCCTCCTCGGCACCGGACGGGGGTCGAACCCGCATAGGCGGGCGCCGCACCCCCCGCCCCCTAACCCCTCAGCCACACAGGCAGCACTCACGGGGTGGTGCTGTGGAAAAGATGTGCATGAAGGCGCTCCCCGTCAGCCCCTTCGGTTCGTTGCCCACTGGTCTGAAAAGGGTTTTCTATGTAATTTTTATGGTTTTTTTGCATAACGATATTAATAATGGAATTAAGGTCCCCTAAGCCCATTTTGGACACTTATTTTTGTTATTTTAGAAGGCAAACTAGCAGAGATTTGCTTGGATTTTTTTTGATTTACTCCATATTTTTTTGCATAATGCGTTGTTAGCAAGCTAGCAAAGATCATTTCGGAAGTCTATTTAGAAATTCCCGGAAGCTGACGTCTGTTTTCTGAACGAATTCATAGACAAAAAAAACTAGTATATAAATCCACTTTCTATTTTTCAGTAATTATCTAGTGGCGATTTCGAAGTACCAATAGTCATTTATGAGCAAACTAGCAAAGATTCTTTAGGAAATCAAAATTAGGGAAATTGGGATAGCCGGTGTGGTTTCATCCAGTTTTTTTAAGCTTTTTTAGGCATCATCGCAGATATTTTTCGCAAAATCAGCTTTTTTCCGAATTTTTTTGGATAATTGATTTATTTTTAGACTTTTTGGCAGGCTAGCAAAGATTCTTTAGGAAAATCCATCCAAAAAAAAAACTCACCGAAACAGCGAATCCGAGGGCGTGATTTTTCGGCGTTCATCGTCAGATCGAGGTGTGGAAGTTGTTGGAGATAAATCCTGATGGATGAGCTCCATCGCCGAGTTCATCTTCTCGTTCACGCCTGAATCATCAATACAAAAATCGAACTCTTGCGAAAAACTCACTTTTCGGGACGACCGGGGTGAAGGCGCTGCGGTCTTTCGTGCGCACGACCGGGGATTTTCCTTGCGGTTGCTTGGGAGCCTGAAAAAGTTCATCCAGTTTTAAGTCGTGAAATCGACTTTTCGTACGTTACTGTACGCTGTACGCTTCGGAATCAAGAACCTGCATATTTTTTAAGCTTTTTCTAACGTTTTATTTGCTAAATCGACCCCTGTAAGCAAAACAAGCTTTTGCCTGGTTCAGTCGCTAAGCTAAGGCCCCAATACCGTACCTTTGTTGCCGCCTTTGCTCGCCTCGCCTGCTCCTTCTTCACCCACTGCTGCAACTCGGACACGAACGGGTACACCGTATAGAAGCGGCTGCTCGAGTTCGAGGAGGTGGCCGTCGCCTTGTTGTCCCACTTGTCCTGGGGCAGATCCCAGATTTTGAACCATTGGATTTTTCTGAAACGGGTACATTCTAGCGCTTAGCTAGGACCCTTAGATTCCAAAAATTTTCCCAAAGAATTTTTGCTGGCTTGCCTGAAGTTAAAACTACGAACCTAATCTCCTTTTTCGTCATCGGTGCAAAGGGGTAGTCGGCCGGAACGTCGGGGATGATATAGAGGCGGACCATGGTGTCTCCGATGAATTTCTGAAGGATCGATTTCATGAGAGAGAGAAAGAGAGAGCGAGAGAGAGCCAGAGCGATAGAGACAAACCCTACCTGCAGCTTCTTCTCTGTCCCATTCGGCCTATCGATACCAAAATCGTAGCCCGTCTCCTCGTGAACTTCTCGCATCGCGCAGGCGCGTGGCTCCTCGCCCTCGTTGATCTGAAACATAAGAATTTTTAGATTAAGGTAGTTGTAGTTTATATTCTCTAAATTTTGGAAAAGTTTTTTCTACCTACCAGTCCATATATGCCATTACGATATTAGGCATTAGAAATTAGCAAAATTACATACCTTCCCCTTCGGGAAACCCCAGCTGTTTTTCGAGTAGTAGCCCTGGACGAGGAGGACGTAGTTGAGCGACGAGTCGAGCAGGATGGCACCATAGGTCGGCACGGCCGACTTGTATTGCCGCCACTCGTCCACGACGCGGTCGACATCCCGGGCGAACGCCTTCAGGAAGTCGCAGTTCGCGAACATTTGCCTGAAAAAAGGTTATACAAGTAGAAAACAAAGCTCGGCTTAGGCTTAGGCTTAGGCTTAAGGCTTAGGCTTAGGAATAGGCTTAGGCTTAGACATAGGCATAGGCTTAAGCTTCATAAGCTTGGGCTTAGGCTTAGGTTGAGCTTAGGCTTAGGCTTACTTCGAGAACTCCTTCATCCCGAGCGTATGGCAATCGGCCCGATCTTTGCAGTAAATGTCGAGGTACATCCAGAAGGCCAGCTCGATTTGGAAGCAGATGCGCACCTGGTTCGTTTGCTAAAAACACATTCAATTTTTTATTTATCTAGAGTTTCTACCTCATCAGGCGGTAGATTGTTCAAAAATCGGAAGCACAGATCGTCGAGTACTTCTTCGGGGATTGGGGGCTAAAAATTGGGTTAGCTTACCTTACATATATTTCATAGAAGCTTCAGAGCTACGTTACATTCCTAGCGACATACCCCGGAAGACGTCGAGGCATTTTGGGACTTTGTCCTGGGCGAATGGGCAAACTTGACGCCCGTGTTGTAGAACGGGATCAGGTCGGCGGTGTTGGTGGGGAAGTAATCTTGGTACTGAAAAGGTATATGATACTATACGTCTAATTGATGAAGCTTCAGAATTCGTGGTCGTAATTCCTAGCATGAACATCATATTCAAGGAGTTCGGTTTCGGTTTTGCAGCAAATTTAAGCTGATGAAGCTCCAAAAGTTACGGTGTTCGGCGTCTGATTTCCTAAGAAACGCCAGCTTCAAGAAGTTGAACTTGCGCGTTGTCACTGATTCTAGCCGCTTTTTCAGGTTATTCTCAAGCTTCAAAACCGGATATCTACGTTCTAGGGGTGGCGACGTCTTCAAGACGTACAACTGGTGGTTTTTGAGCAATTCCAGTGCGCTTGATATATTGGAAGCTTCAAATTTCAGATTTAAAGTTCTAGAGGCTACAATGACTTCAAGGCGTTCGGTTTTCCATATCAACCCACCGGATCCGGCTGCTGCGGCCCGGTGTGCTGGAATCGTTGCGCCACGGAAGTGGCACGCGACGGCTTCTGCTTCGGCGACGCCCAGATGTTCTTCAGGCTCGGGTCGAAGCCGTATTTCGAGGTGGAGGGCTGAAAATACGCAATATGACGTCGTGAAACGTAGCGTAGACTGTCA
The DNA here is from genome assembly GCA_958295435.1 of Mesorhabditis spiculigera. NCBI lineage: Eukaryota > Metazoa > Nematoda > Chromadorea > Rhabditida > Rhabditidae > Mesorhabditis > Mesorhabditis spiculigera. The sequence continues at coordinate 3,123,253 of CATQJA010002659.1, forward strand.
AAATAGGTTTTAAACGTGTAAAAACATTTTAAAAAAAACTCGATTTTTCAACTGCACCCACCATCTTCGAGTTCTCGAACACATAAACCCGATTCGGGTCGAAGCTGGGTCCTCGGCTGCTGCTCGGCCCACCGTTGTTGTGGTGGTAGTTGTTGTTGTTGTTGTTTCTGCTGGCCCCTGGTGACTTTTGGGGCTTTTGCGGTGTTTTCTGAAAGATATTTAGTAGATTAAGCCATTTCTAGGTATATTTTAGTTTATTAATGGTCGCTTATAAATAAAATAAACATTTACAAAATCGAATTAAATTCAATTATACTTACACTTTGCCGTGATGGTCCCGGCTGTCTGGCGAGGCTTTCGGGGGACAGTTGACGAGCCGCCGATGATGTTCGTGCCGGCGGGCCCTGCGCGATCTGGAGCAGCAGACTGCGGATCTCGGGGCTTTCCACGTCAGCAAACTAAAAAAATCATATCTCCATCTGTTTATTTTATTTTTTTGCAGATAGTCATTCCAAAAATACGCATTTTCGGGCTATTAAACTACCATTTAACTATTGTATGAAGTTGTCAGACGCCGGAAATTCTAATTAAACTTATGGATGCTTTCCAAATTATCACGAAAACCCCCGAAATAACCACCGGAAAGGCACAAAAATCCCAAGGTCATCCTACTACGAACAAATCAACGTCAAATCGTCGGGTGCGACATTTCCGGAAAGCATTATCGCCCTGGGAAACGACCCGCCGGGACCGGAACCGGTTTCCCACCGGCTCCCGCGCCAATTTTGCGTAGAATTTGCTGCCCCGCTCCTGACTTACATTGCTGCCCGTCTGGAAAGCGTCGACACCGCTCATGTCCACCGGCCTGACGCGGGCCTGCTTGTTGCTGCGCCGGGTGTCCTGATGTTGCATCCTTTCCGGCCTGTAATGGGTTATCTCGAATTCGCGTTGTTTGATGATTTAATAAGGGAGATCGTGGAATTCCTTAGGTAAGAGAAAGGTGTGATAATACATGAAATGAGATAAAAGTGTGCGCTAGATGCGATGTAAAAAAAGATCTACGTAATCAATTTACTGATAATATGGAAAAAATAAAAAACTTCATTTAATTGGACGAATTCGATAAAGAAATCTGAAAAAAGTTATTTTGTGAAAAGGAAAACTTGAAGACAAGAGTAAAAGCCATACAACTGACTGCCTGACTCCTAGGGAGTAAGGGTTGCGTGCAGCTGCACGCAGATGCCGACCCACCACTGAAATCTCACTTATCAAATAGTGGGTTCGGGTCGACGCACTAATGTTTCGTCGTAATGATAAACATTCGCCCCAAATTCCCCATTACTTTCCAAAAAAATAGACGGATTGATAATAATGATCCTACTAACGATTTTATAACTTTAAATAACATTCCTAGCGCGAACCCTTGATTCCCGGTTCCGAGCCAGATCCAGACACCAAAGAATTTCACATCAAAACAGAAGAAAAACACCTTCTGCCAACCCCTCAGATAAACAGCATTTCGAAACCGGTTGTTTTCAATGGCATTCCGGCTTCAAAAGTTATTACATCATCATTTAACCGAAATAATTGGCGCGAAAAAGGGAAATGTCAATCGCGGCGGGGGCTTCTCCCCGAAACCCACCGACAAGCACGGTCTCGTTTTTTAGTATAGATCTCGGAAAAAGGGTCAAAAAGCCGTGGGTGAGGCGAAAGTGAACACGGCGGAATCCCGGGCGGCCGCGGCGATAAGCCTTGATGGAAGGGTCGAGAGGTCGCGCTGACCGCACTCCGTCTCTGCACCCTCTCGCTCTCTAACGCGTCAACAGGTGCCCCGTGGAGCCCCTTTCCGAAAATGTGTAATTTTCCGCCAAACGATGATTCGAATTTCCCCGAAATGTTCTCTTCTCTCACCTTGGCTCATTTTTACATCGAGTAGAAGGCTTTCAATTTTATAAAAACAGCTTACTAAATTCACATTGATATTCACCCCGAAAGTTCCAATAAGTTTTTCGAAAAACAGGCTTTTGTATTGTATTTACGAGAATTTTGCGGTTCCGGCGAGCTTTTGCACGATAAATCTGTGAAACAAGGCAATTTATTAGATTCACATTGATAGAACTTTCTTTCATGTCTCAACCCATGCGTTTTACGAAACAAAACGTTCTCCGGTATTGTTTATTTCAAGTGCTTTTGTCTGATCTCGCTTTTCGCCCACAAAGAAATCTAGCTAGCAACTTTGCAGGTGAAATTCAAAGAAATAGCTTTGTTCCCTTTTACCTGCGATAACGTCCTAAGCGTATAAATAATGGCTACGAAAAACACGTCTCTCGATTGTTTATATTGGCAATTTCCGTTGAGCGAATCTCTACAGACTACGCCGACCTTTCAAGAGAAATGGAACACGTGTTTCCTCAAGTTTAGGAGTTTGGGCAAATCTGAATTCGTAGGCCTATCCCCTCCTTGCGTTTGCCTTCTAAATCTGCCTTTTTTTTGTTTTCCCCATTTGATTTTCCTTATTGACGTTTTTATATTCCTTTTTTTTCAGCCAATCTCATCAACGTCAGCCGTTTTTTGAAAGCTGCAAAGATGACGATCAGCAAGAACAACAAGATGATGCAGCACCTCAACTTCCGCATGCGGATCATGTTGCAGGATGGACGCACGTTCGTCGGCTATTTTAGGGGTACGTCATGCCCTTCATTGCTGTATCAAACTCATTTTCAGCCTTCGACAAGCACATGAACCTGCTGCTCACCGATTGCGAGGAGTTCCGCAGCATCAAGCCGAAGGCCGGCAAGAAGGCCGACGGTGAAGAGAAGCGGATGCTGGGTTGGTTTTTTATCTTTGTCGTTGGAGAGAGCTTGTTTTTGAGTGTATTAATTTTTTTGCCTTTAGGACTCGTCCTTCTTCGTGGCGAGCACATCGTCTCGCTGACGGTCGAGGGCCCGCCGCCCAAGGATGAGGAAGGCCCACGTCTCCCCAAGGCTGGCGGCAACGCTGGACCCGGACAGGCCAAGCCCGCCGGACGTGGCATGCCGATCGCCCCTACTGGACCCGCTGCTCCCGCTGGACTTCAGGTACCAAATTCTAGAAGTAAATTAACGTGTTTCTTTCTAGGGAGCTGTTCGTGGTGTCGGCGGCCCGTCGATGGGAATGATGCAGCCCGGCTACGGAGGACCCGGTGCCCCGCCTCGTCAATTCTAAACACTTTGGAACCACAATTGGCTATTTATCCCTTTTTTTTGTGTCTAACATATTCCATCAACGTACACCATCCCGATGTCCCTTACACATGATCTACCACCCGAATTGTTCATTGTTTCGTTTTTGTCGTAAGTTGTGACATTGTATCTCATTTGTTCATATGGGTCTCAATAAATTTGTTCTAGCCACAATTGGTCAAAAAGAAATGCAAAAAAAGTTGTTGCTATCGTTACCTGGTTGTGGGTTGGGTGTTCGTGATACTGGATTTTACTTATTTACTTGTTCATCGCCTCGTTTTAGTGGACCCACCATGCCGCCCAAGAAGGTCGTCGAGGAGCCGCCGCCACTTATCGGCCGCCTGGGCACCAACTTGAAGGTGCAGATTTCATCAAATCCCTTGGAAAATCGTTCTTTTCTAGGTCGGTATTCTGGGTCTGCCCAACGTGGGCAAAAGCACGTTCTTCAACGTGCTCACGAAGAGCGAGGCCCAGGCCGAGAATTTCCCCTTCTGCACCATCGACCCCAACGAGAGCAGGTTCATCGGCCTTTCTCACCATAACTTTTTGTCTAGGGTCCCGGTCGCCGATCCACGATTTGATTGGCTCGTCAACTTCTTCAAGCCTGCCAGCAAGGTTCCCGCCTTCCTGAACGTCACCGATATTGCTGGACTTGTGAAAGGTGTTCTGTTTTTGCGTTAGTGGCAACTTTGATTTCTAGGTGCTTCTGAGGGACAAGGGCTCGGAAATGCTTTCCTGTCCCACGTCTCGGCTTGCGACGCACTTTTCCATCTGTGCCGAGCATTCGATGATGACGACATCACGCACGTCGAAGGTGTGCTCGACATTTTTTGCTTCAAACTTTGTTTCTAGGCGAGATCAACCCGGTCCGTGATTTGGATATCATCTCCGACGAATTGCGCCTGAAGGATCTACAATATTTGGACGGCTCTGTCAAGAAGCTGGAGACGCTAGTTGTGCGGGCAAACGACAAGACCAAGAAGGTATAACGCACCGCCTTTAGCTTGACTTTTTTTGCAGCTCGAATACGACACGCTACTCAAGGTTCAAAAGATGCTCACCGACGAGAAGACGCCGGTGCGGAAAGCGGTACCTTGGTTTCCTACTTCCCGTGATGCCGTTTAGGCATGGAACGAGAAGGAGATCGAGATCCTGAACAAGCACCTGTTCCTCACTGCCAAGCCGATCGTCTACCTGGTCAACTTGAGTGAAGCTGATTATATTCGAAAGGTACTTTTTGCTTTTCATTTTAATTTCTAAACTCGTTTTCAGAAGAACAAGTGGCTGCCGAAAATTAAGGCCTGGATTGACGAGAACGACCCCGCGGCCAAGCTGATCCCGTTCTCAGGTGAGGCTCTTTTTCCGGTAGCTTTTTGAAACGTATTTTTAGGTGCCTTTGAACTAAAGAGCATCGAGATGCCGGAGGATGAGCGCGAGAAGTTCTACAAGGAAGTGGGCGCCACGTCGAATCTCGACAAGATTGTGCACACCGGATACGAGGCCCTCCAACTCCAGTACTTCTTCACGGCCGGAGAGGACGAAGTCAAGTGCTGGACAATTCAGGTGCGTCCGTTGCGTCCCTTTTTTCATGATTCCTTTTTTCAGAAGGGCACAAAGGCGCCACAGGCTGCCGGACGAATCCACACCGACTTCGAGAAGGGCTTCATCATGGCCGAGGTGATGAAGGTGGCCGATCTTATGGAGGAGGGCTCGGAAGTAAAGGTACGCCCCGGATTTCTCTCCCCCCATTTTGCCGAATTTTAGGTGAAAGCCGCCGGAAAATATCGACAGCAGGGTCGAAACTACACCTGCGAAGACGGTGACATCATCTTCTTCAAGTTCAACGCCGGCGCCGGTCTGACGGGCAAGAAGAAATAGATTGCGAATTTTGAATTTGTCGTTTCACATAATTGGGTACCGTTAGTTGGTCATCTTTCCCCCATGTTTTGCCCCTTTGCAGTGTCGTTCACGGTTTCGGACTTTTCTTTGTGATTCTGTTAAACTTGTTGTATTTGTTGCTTTCTGGTTCTTGTTCGCCCGTGTTCAGCCAGCGTAATTTATGGATAAAGTTTCTTACTTATATGGTTCACGAGAAAATTTGCCGTTCGATAGCGTGTTGATTTTTTGTGCTCAGAGTTTTTCGTTGTACATTGCCTCGTGTGAAAATGCGCTCGATTTTGGCCGATTCCACGTTAGTATGTCCCACTGATACTATCGCGTCCGCACACGGCTTTTCCGCCTAACTCTGCCCCGAAAAGCGGCGTTGTCTATTCCGCGGATCGGCGTGGATCCCGAGCGCTGGGAACGGGACCACAACATGCTGCTCCCTCCGCGATAGCAGGCTATTTCGTCACTCTGCCGTCTAATTTCTCTTCCCAACGTAGCACCCCCCGGATGTTCAACAGCTATAGCTTTACCGTTTAAGCCTTGTTGGCCGCGCGGAGTGTTTTGGTAGATTACGGGGCGGTTCCTGGGCTTCGTGTGCGCCTGGAAAGTTATACCTACAAAATATCCGCATAGAACAGGTTACTCTACGTTTTGAGTTGCAACGTGGAATCAAAAAAGTACAGTGGCTGAGTCATTTTTTCCGAAATTGGACTGGGAACGGGCGGCTTTTGCTTGTGCTTCGTTTTCCACTGTCCTTTTCCCTTTTTGAGTTTGTTTTTACGATTCTGATCACCATTTCCACTTTTTCAGATGAGGACGCTCATCGCCTGGGTCGTTCTGCTGTGCTGTTGCGCGGTGCGCGCAGATGAGCACGACCACATGTACGAAGCGAACGAGGAGGTGGTGCTGTGGATGAACACGGTCAGTTTTTACAAGATATCTCTCCCTTCATATCTTCCAAAAAGTCAAGTTTTTGCTGTCCCAATTTCGTGCCTTTTGTCTTTCTGAGCTTAGTTCCGCTACGTTAATTTTGGCTTTGTGTTTGTCTAGACAAACTTGTTCAATTTACCTTTTTAGGTCGGGCCCTACAGCAACCGCCAGGAAACGTACACATACTTCTCGTTGCCGTTCTGCCGTGGTCCCAAGGAAACCATCGGTCATTACCACGAAACGATGGGCGAATCATTGCTCGGCGTCGAGCTCGACTTCTCCGGGCTGGAAATCAAGTACAGAAGTAAGCCTTCTTTTTATTTCTTTGCAAATTCTTTTTATTTAGCGGAAGTCACCAAGAACGTCTACTGCAAAAAGACGCTCACCACCGAGGAGTACAAGACCTTCGTCTATGCAGTCAAGAACCAGTACGCCTACCAGATGTACCTCGACGATATGCCAATCTGGGGTAATTTTTGTAACCTTGGCTTGTAAATATCGATGTTTAGGCATGGTCGGTGAAGTTGACAACAAGGTCAGCCCGCCCGCCTTCAAGATCTTCACTCACAAGAAGCTCGAGATTGGATACAACGGAAAACAGGTTTGCACTTTTTTCGTACAGATTCATCTCCGCTTTTAGATTGTTGATGTGAACCTCACCACCGATGGCCGGGTCGAGCTGCGCCCAAATGCCCTTCTCGAGTTCAGGTATGCTTTACGAAACTGTTCCTCTTACTCTCATTTTGCTTTTTAGCTACGAAGTCACATGGACGAAGAGCGACGTGAAGTTCCAGGATCGATTCGACAAGTTCTTGGACCCGTCCTTCTTCCAGCACAGGGTTTGTAAAGCCCTCTTTTTTGTAATGGACCTTTTAGATTCACTGGTTCTCCATTTTCAACTCGTTCATGATGGTCGTGTTCCTCGTCGGCCTCGTGTGGATGATCCTGATGCGCACGCTGCGCCGCGATTACGCCCGTTATGAGAAGGGCGAGACTGGAGACGATTTGGTTAGTTTTTCTTTTTTATTAATTTACTTCCTTTGTAGGATGCTGACCTTGGCGACGAGTACGGCTGGAAGCAAGTGCACGGTGACGTCTTCCGCCCGCCAGCCTTGCCGATGGCGTTCGCCTCTCTGATCGGCTCCGGCTACCACGTGTTTGCTGTCGCCATCATCACGACGGTGCTGGCCATCGTCGGCGAATTTTATACCGAGTACGAATTCGTTATTATTCTGCGAATCTCTGTTTTAGGCGTGGATCCCTGCTTTCCGCCTCGATCTTCGTGTACGCCGCCTGCGCCCCGATCAACGGATACGCCGGAGGCTCGATGTATTCGCGTTTCGGAGGCAAGCACTGGATCCGCCAGATGCTCTTCGGTAGGCTTCGTTTTAACATTTTTTTCCTCGTGCTCTCGCTATTACTATTTTTTTTTTCAGGCGCTTTCCTGCTCCCATCTGGCGTCTGCGGCCTAGCATTCCTCATCAACTTCATCGCCATCTACTACCATGCCTCTCGCGCCATCCCGTTCACCGTGATGGTATTATTTTGCTGCTAGCCTCAATGTTATTTGTCTAGTTGGCCGTCTCCGCGATCTGCCTGTTCGTCATCCTGCCGCTGACACTCGTTGGCACCGTGCTCGGACGCAACATGGGCGGCCAGGGCGACTACCCGTGCAGGTACAAAATGCGGTCTCTATTCTACCCTTGTTGCTCTTGTTGTCTAGGACGCAGAATCGTTATACGTGTCCCTGTTCTCACTGTCTGCAAACCACCTACGGCTACAGGTGGCTAACACCTAAACAGAGGAACACTATTTTTCAGCGTGCTTTGTTAGTTGTCGCGTTTCGTAGCGTTCGTAGTCATAGGCACTAAATTGTTGAACTTTTGTCCGACCGCAACCTAAAAATTGGGTTTTCTCTCTTCTTTTTCTCGAAAACCGAGTGGTCAAAAACAACAGCGCGATTCATTATCAGTCTTGTTATGCGGAATAGCTTATTCTTTGTTGCTCTGTAGCCATTAGCGCGTACAATTTCTTGAAATTTTGTTTAGCAAATTATTTTCAGGGTCAACGCCGTCCCGCGCCCGATCCCCGACAAGAAGTGGTTCGTCCAGCCGTGGCTGATCTGCCTGGCCGGTGGTGTGTTGCCGTTCGGCAGCATTTTCATTGAGATGTAAGGATGCTTGCCTTTTTCTAGTTTATCCGTTATAGGTACTTCATTTTCACGTCATTCTGGGCCTACAAGATCTACTACGTCTACGGCTTCATGCTCTTGGTTGGAATTTTCTCACCTTATTATCAATTTGCTTTCTTCTTCTAGGTTCTCCTCATCTTGGCCATCGTGACGGTATGCGTGACGATCGTCTGCACTTACTTCTTGCTCAATGCCGAGGACTATAGATGGTGATTTTTGGATTGCTGATTGAATTTTCCAGGCGTGTACGACAACTGTTTAAATGGGGTCCAGTTTGACCGCGGCTTCGTTTAGTTCTGCCTGTTTCCTAGTGTAGTGGCATGAAATTTGGGGCCCAGGGTTCGATCCCGAGGAACAAGAAGCTTTTTCTACTTTTTGACAAAAGCTAGAATTACGTGCCCCTTTAAAGTACGTTCCCTGAATTTGCTCCATTCCAGGCCCCTAGCCCTCCCTCTTCCAATTTAAAATTTATCGCTCTCCCGTTTAAGCCACCACCGACCCTTTATCCATCTGCTTGCCCCCTGCTAACCACAACCCAGGCGCACCCTCGACCGATAACCTTCACTACCCTCACCCCCAATTATCGGCCTTGAAAAACTGAAAATGGTGCAGACGGGGGGCTTTTCTGGGTGGTCTTTTTTCAGCCGTCGTTGATCTCTCCATCCAAACCGCAGGCGCACGATCCGGGTTACAATTACCCGTCGCCGGCCGACTGACCCGCCCGGGGCCCCATAATTCGGATATGTCTTGAATGGCTGGGGTCTGGAGGTTCATAAATCCGCACTGATGACGGGTGGGGTTTGACCTTCAGATTGGTTTTTCGGGAGATTTGAAGGGAAATCGATCAGCTCAAACATAATTTTTTGGTTCGCTGTTAATAAAAAAATTCTGTTTCGGTTACAATTAAAAAAATAAAATTTGAAAAATACGGCTTCATTCGGTGATTTACACAAAAATATTTAATTTCTAAATTTCAGGCGCTGGACCAGCTTCGCCGCCGGCGCTTCGACCGCCTTCTACGTGTACCTGTATGCGGTGTACTACTTCTTTTTCAAGACCAAGTACGTTTTCGACCTTTTTGATGAAAATTTGGGGCTTCGTCGGTTTTTCTGCCGTAATTTTGATCGTAGGGTGATTGGTAGAAATTTCCTTTTTTTTTGTAAGCCCCTTAGGGCCCCAAATTCATATGGCATGAAGAATTTGAAAGTTTTTAGCGCCCTTTTTTTCTAAAGTATAACAATTAGCTACGTTAGTTTGGGGTGCCTTTTAGGATTAGCTCCTTTTTGGCGATCCCAAGCTCCCGAAATTCACACACAAGGAAATTTTGGATCCTTTGTTGCGTTGGGTTTTTCTACAGTAACGATAATTTTTGGGGTGCATTGAAGATTTTCTGATTTTTGTCGATCCCCGGCCTCCCCAATTTCACCCCAATCAAAGATACAGGATGACGATTGCCACTTGGCCCCACATCGGTTTACCCTGTTGGTGGTGGTAGGGGGGTGACGGTGCGGCGAGGAGGACAAGTGATATTGGGTGTCAATGTTGTAAGGGGCGAGAGGGGCATTGGTCCCTTGGTGAAGACCGCCAAACAGAGGCCCTCCTCTCTTCTCACCCGGCCCTACTTGAGATTGAGCGGCGGCGTGAGGGGAGCGATACGCGGTATCGTTTCAATGTTATGTCTCGGTGTGTGTACTCGCCACTAGAGGGTTTCGATTGCGACAACTTGGGCGGTGAGATTGAGCTGCGCGCTGGTCAGTGGCGCTGAATAGCACTTCCGGGGATTGGTGGATTTGGGCGACAGTGTTTTATGAGGGGCTGGTCTGGTTGGGCTGTAGCTAGACGGGGAGCGCAGGGATTTTTGTAGGTTTAGGGGTATTTGACGTTTTCTAGAAATTAAAAAGGGCGGAAAAGCAGATTCTTGAATTTTCAGAATTTCAAAGTTTTTTAGCTTCTGATAACTCGAGATTTTAAAATTCGGTATTTTAGAATTTGTTTTGATCCCCTTTTTCCCTCTATCACTATGACTATAAGGCACACGTAATTTAGCAAAGAATACGATAGATTCAAACCTGGAGCGCTCTAGAATTTTTCTGAATTATTTTTTGCGCGTTGTTGACAAAAATCAGTTTTTCCTCGGGGGTGATTATTTTTCAGTGTCGATGAAACCGGAAGTTATGCTGAATTCTAAAAAGTTCTAAACGTGCCGACCCCTCTCCCCCCCGCCCCAAGGATATCGCGCGCTAGATTCGATAGCTGTTGGGGGCCGATACACGATGGGACACGCCGATGCGAGCCAAACACGCAAACAGAGATGTCCCCCTGTGGGCCGATTGCGGGCCCCCCATTCGCGCTACACAGATCCGATCGCCCGGCCAATTTCTATAGACCGTGTTGATTGGCGAGCCGTGATCTCGATCCGTTGGGTGTTGGGGGGTGGGGACAAGACAATACCCACCGTACACCCCTCGACCGGGCGGCCATCTCAAGTGCCGGTTGTGTCCTTCCTCTTCGCATCTCCCCCCTCATCCGCGAGATACCACTCGATGCCCGATCGCCGCAATCGGAATCGGGAAAATAGATAAATGTTGCCGGGGCTTGTTGGTCGTTTGATCGGAGGTGTTGAAGTGGACTTAAAAATGCAAGAATTTGCTAGCTCTTTAGTCGTTGAATTTTGCTTTCGACTTCGATTTTCGAAAAAAATACCGACAGCCAAAATGCCGACAAGTAGAGACGTCGGCTCTGAAAGTCTTATTCACATGCAAAAATCATTGCAAATCGGGTTGTTGGCCTGTCGGTATTTTGACTGTGGGATTTAAGCTTGTCGGCATCCTGTCTTTCGGGGTTTTTTGACGTTTCCCGGTGTAATCTTCTGTCTCTGATGGAATTTTGGGCTATGCCAATTTTTACCGGTTCCCCACCCCAAATTTGCGCCTCCCGGCTCCCCAACTGATCCTACTGTGGTCGACGGTACACACGGCGACGTTAGGGGTATCAGTTACCGCGGCCAGCCACCGCTGCTCCCCATTCAGGGCCTTTGAATAGCGTCTGGGGGCTCAGATAATTCCCGAAAGGAAGCGGATAGCGACCGGCTGACTGTATGTTTGCTTTGGTGACAGCGCTACGCTGAATCTGGCATTAGTGGGGGGCGGTCTCACTGGGGATACGGTGGCCTTGGCGTTGTGGAATTAAAGAAGCCTAATTGTGTTCTGATACTTATCAGTCGGACTGTCAGAATATCGAATTGTTATATGAAGATTCAAGATTTTGTATATTAGATATTATGAAAATGCGATTTATCAAAAATTCGTGTTTCTAAAAATTCGAGATTCTGAAAATTCGGAGATTCGGGATTTTGATGGTCAATCGTATCAGTCCATTAATTCCCATTTTCCAGGATGTACGGCCTCTTCCAAACCGTGTTCTACTTCGGCTACATGGGTCTGTTCGCCTCCGGCCTCGGTCTCATGTGCGGCACGATCGGCTACGTCGGCACGGCCAAGTTTGTGCGCAAGATCTACCAAGAGGTCAACAAGTTCGACTAAACCGCTTCCCGACGCCACCCCACCAATCTTTCCATCTCGACCACCACCATATTACCCTTACCGGTTCCGGCCTTACTGTATGATGATGTGATTGGGTGTGCCTAGGAAAGTGTGTGTATTGTATTCCACGTGTGCCGCTTGATCCCGCCTCGGCTTCGTTTCCCCCTGATCCCGCCTGCCCGTGTTTTTTCTCCTATTTCGCTGTGAGTTGTGTTTTTTCGGTGGTTCTGGGCTTGTCGTTGGAGCGGTTGGGTCAGTGGAGATTTTTTGGAAAATGCAAATTTTGCAAATTCCGTTCAATTTTGCGACTGAATTTCGTTTGCGCCAAAGGACATCTCTACGAATTTTTATCTGACCGACCTTTTCGGCTTATCGATTTTCATAATAGCGAAAAAATTACCATAGAAAATTCCTAGCAATTTTCGAGGATTTGGAATAAGATGGATGAAAATCGGTCAGATGTAATTCGACGTAATAAAATTCGATAAAATGAAAAATTCCGCCACAACCAATCCCAACTTGCCCAGACCACACCCCTCTATCCTCCTTCATGCTCGCCCCCACACGCCGACACTAGCTGTGATGAAATTGATTTCCAGACTTCTACTTCCCTGTCCACTGTTTGTCATATCGCCGCCAGTCCTGGTGTGTCTGTATGTCTGTCCATTTTCTGGTTTCTCGATGTCCCCCCCACCCGCCCGCTTGCTTGATCCTAACAACTTTCCGCTTGTTTTTTTAAGATATCTCGCAACGAATCCCCCATCCCGAACACTCCGTTTTTCTTTGCGTCACGTGATAAGGGTAATAAAGCCGCCTTTACCGGTCCGCTTCCATCTTTTTTTTTTGCCTAACAGCTTTTGCTGTTGAAGTTACGATATTTATTTACGGAAGGAAATGGAAGTGGGCCTTTATGTATGGTTTTGTTTAAATATTCGGCCTTTTTGCCGGGTGATGAGGGCCTGGCCCCGAGTTTCCCCCATTTTTTCAAATGTGATAGCTTACGTCTTGAGCTACGTTTTAAAAGGGTGGGCCAATTTTGACGGCTATTCCACGCCCCTTTAAAACTGAAAATTCCGCCCCTTTAAACCGAAAAGTTGGCAATTCGTTCCCCTTCTGTGCAAGGATTGGCCCTGGTTTTTCACACAAAAAAACTTGTAGTCAACGCGCGGCCCACGCATACGGTAATCAAAATTTCCGGGGCCCCACCTATTTATTCTTTTATTTGCGTGTTTTGTAGCGTCTGGTTGGTTTTTGTATGCTTTTCCGATAAACGCGGTGAAAATATTCTTTAAAAATAATTTATGAAAATGCACGAGTAAAAAAAGACACACGAACAAATACCATCATTGTGACGGTGCAAAGTTATTGTGACCGAACTGCGGGTGTTTTGTGGATGTGACAAAATTGAGATGCACGATATTATGGAATTGCTTCAGTGGGGGGAAGGGAAAATTGGGGATATGTAAAAAGTTAAAAACGTAACTTTAAAAAAACATAGGGTCGCGCGTGGGGCTGATCACATTGTGTATTTGGGATGCCGGATGGCCGGGGAAAATTCGCTTCAAAATTCTTATGGGGAAGACACGTGAAAATCGATGATGCGGTAGAATTGGGTGGTAGAAAACTACAAAATACAGTAGGGGAAAAAATGCAAAAACTAAATGGCATCGAAAATGCCGGGGCAACAAAAGGCGCGGCGTCCCGGTCGGTGGGCTAAATGCACATAATCTCACCAAATAATGCGGGCGGAACCAATATAGACAATAAAACAAACACACACCGACAACTAAAATATGCAAAAATAGGGAATTATGCCCGATTTGGGGGTCGGAGGAGGCGCGAAATTATGCGGAAATGCGTAGAGGCGTAATATGCGTAGTCAGAGGGGAAAATTAGGGCTAGAATTTGCACAAATGGAAGGGCTTTATTTTTGGAATTTTAAGCGGATTGTAAAGGGAGCTTGGCAGCAGATTAGCCTCACTTTGTTGACACTTTCCCTTTAAAAGCTAGAATGCCGAAAAATTCCGAAAACAAAGCCATTTAGCCTCAAAAATGAGAAAAAAAAAATCAATATTACTGCAAAATAAACATAAAAAAAAATCAAAATTAAAGTCTAAAGCTCGACGCGTCTTTCGCACTCGCAGCGCGGCGCGAGGCGCGGATTTTGTATTGGGGCGGACACGCACGCACGCGCACACGCGTACCGAAATATTGCGGCTATAAAAAGTGGGCGTTTCTGGGCTGAACCGGTCGAAGTTGTGGGGTGAATACGGTAGGAGAGGATAAGGCAGTCATAAGGTGCGAGAAAATAAGACAGCGAGCTGTTCCGTAAGTTTAAAAGTAAAGACTATAATATCTTGAATTTAGGAACAGCTCGCCATTTGTAATTATACGGAATTTTTGGTCGCAAAAATCTCTAGACGTTGGCGGACCCGCTGAGGTCGAGCTGATGTCCGTTGCTGGCCAGGCTTTGCGTCAATTGGTCGAAGAAGTTGAACGGGGGCATGGAGACCTGGAAGGTGAGGATTATAATCTGGCTCTAATATTTAATTTGAGTTTTCTTTACTCTAGAAAAAAGTTCTGCTTGGTAAAAACTTGGCCTCAAAGAAGCATTAAAAACTTGTTAAAACTGTCGGGGCTGAAAAAATTGAATTCTTGCGATGAATCTACGGGCCGAGCGGACCCCAGATGGCCTTCAATGTTCCTTTAAAGCTATTTTCAGTTCGCGGAATTTTACAAATTCAATTTTAAAATTATTAAAATGTCATCGCTTCGAAAACGGGCTTTATCCCTTCACCAGCCCTTTAAAACACTCACCGGGACTTGGGCTTGGCTCAGCGAGAGTAGCTGGTTGAGCATCGCAGACGGCGACGTCGAGCCGTCGTTGCGGTCGCGGCGCCGGAAGCGCTGCTGGATGAAGTCCTTGCGCATGTGCACCGGGCGATGGGTCTGCAAAACGTGGGTAAAATTGTTTATTTCAAAAGTTATTAAATTTAATTGCAAATGGACCTTTCAGAATCCGGTTCCTGCCGTACCCAACCCCAAAGGCTCCTTATAACCGATTACGCCATGGTATGCAACGAGCCCATTAACACCTCCAAAATGCCGAAACGCGATGTGAGTCGGCATTTTGAATCGCCGCAGCATATCCATTTTCCTGGAGGGCTCGAATTTTCGACGATCCCCTCCTTTGGAGACGGCCGTTCCCATTCGTCACCTGCTGGTGGATGGCGACGAAACGCCGAATCAAATTGTCAGCCCCGATTCCGCGGAGCGCCCATAGACAAATGGGGCAGCAGGCAGGGCTCGGGGGACTGGGAATGGGCACCACCTGGCCGCACGGACATAATTGCCGACTTGTGGTTTTGAGGGGGAAGATGGGACCCAGGGGTTGGAAACCGAGGGGTTTCAATGCGCAATGCATACAATCTGGTGGGGTGGCGCAACTGATAGATTGATATATGCATATGAGAGAGAAAGCGAGTGAGCGAGAGAGGCAGAGAGAGAGAGAGAGAGAGAGAGAGTATTTAATTTAGTCCTTTAAAGGGACAGGCAAGGCGCCACGGGGTTTTATTGGGTATAGAATCCCTATGCATTTTTTTCTTTACTTCTGTATTTCTTAACCCGCGATACACAAACCCACCGAGTTTTATATAGCGTAATCGCTTACGATACTTTTTATAGTTCGCTATTTGCAGCGGGGACGTTATGTAAAAGTCCGAAAATACATCGCGTCAGCGGTTCGATGATTTAAATATTTTTCGAGTTGCCGTAGATCTCACGCTCCCCATTTTTCAGCCCCCCATCACCAAGGCCCACCACCTGTTGGAAAAATGGGTAAAACTCCGGCTCCCTCCTTCCCCCCCACTCTTCTGCTGTCTCCCACAGATAGACATCAGCGCTGTCGCGCTCAGCGCGCGAGCGCGATACTTCAAAAATCTGTGTGTGAGCGTCGGGCGGTGAAGTGGCCCGCTCTTTTTTGGGGGCTACTCGCCGACTCGGGCTCCTCACAAGTTATCAACTACCGACCCTAGCGACTCGAATGGACAGTCGGGTGGTGGTAAACACACCTAAGCGTCGAGAGAGGGAGAGAGAGAGAGAGCGAGAGCGAGAATAGAGGGAGAGCGCGAGTGAGAGCGAGAGATCAACAGGATTCGAATCATTTCCCATAATTTTCAGCATCTACAGGAGTTCGACTTCGTATTTTCGATAGTTCATGCTCATCAGGAGTTTTAATTCGAATTTATGTCTCCGTTTGAGCTATCAAGCTCTCCCCGTACTTTAAAAGCTGGCCCCAGTTTTATTCTGCTCCCTCTCCTGAGCCTCAGGTTGCACCCTGCAGATTCCGCTCCGGAGGCGACCTGGTCCTCCCCGTCCTGGATCTCAATTAGCGTGTCCTTGGGGCGGAGATGGGGAGCGTGGGGGGAGGGTGTTGTTAGGTTGTTATCGGACTCGCGCGGATGGATAGCGGGGTTGAGTCTCAAAAGGAGGAGGACCTTTTGAGGCCCTCCTCAATAACCAGCTCCCCCTCAGACTCCTCAGGTAATGGACTCTACACACTGCGATAGAGGAGCGCGACCTCTTTCCGGTGAAGTGGCTAGTCAGGAGCAAGAGAGGAGAGAGACAGCGAGCAAGGATACGCATATTATTACCTAAGGCTATTCGACCTGATTCGCCGTGGGACCCCATTAGGTTCCGGGGCTCAAGATTGATGCACCAGGATCTATTATACCCTTGAAACGGCCGGAAGTGGGGTTACGGTAGTTATAGTAGTTAGACGGATTTACATACAGCGAGAGAGAGCTATAGAGAGCGAGAAAGGCAGAGAGAGAGAGAGAGCGAGAGAGAAAGAGAGAAAGGGAGAGAGAGCTCTGAACCGCTTACTCACCTTGTGCAGGCGGAAGTACAACCCGCAGGCGTTGCACACGAGTTTCCCCTCGTAGTCCCGTCGCCACGCCGTCGTTTTCGTCGTGCTGCAGTTGCTGCACCGCGACACGCTCGCGTCGTGGGTTTCCTGGAACAGAAATGGTAAAATTCAATAAATTCCTGTGATTTGTTTATTTTTAATATGGCTTGACATTTCTGGTAAATTTGCAGATTTTTTGATTTTTAGCGTCCTTCAAAGGCATTCACATTTTTGAGGACACCTTTCATCGCAATTATTTTTTATTGGTATCTTACTTATTTTTAATAAGTGAAGTTTATAAAAGAAATCAGACGTCCTTGCCTTCAACGGCCCTTTAAAAACCTCTTAAGCAGTCCTTAAAGGTAAGAGACTGGCATACCAAATTCTAGAGGCAAATATTCGGACTTCACCAACCCTTTAAATCCCAAGAAACCAAGTCCAAGCAGTCCCCTAACGATTCTAACGATTACCCGATCGTTCGCTTTTTCTACGTATCGGCGATTAGATTAATGGCCCGAACTCCGATCTGAGGTTCGGGTTGAAAACGGGAGGATCCAGGAAGAAAAAGCGATGGTAAAAAGACCTCAAACTCGGCATCCCTCCCCCCCCCCCCGGGTCAAAGCGATGCCGGCGCAATTAGGTGGCCCCCCTGGGAATGATCACTTTTTGCTGCCCCTCAGGCTGAAAAAGGATGGCCTTGGCTTTGCCGGACCGCTGTTGTTCCCCTGAAGGGCACACGTGCCGGCCGGGGGTGATAATTTTCGGATTTTACTATCTCTACTGTAGTACCATTCCGGGGAGGATGACCTTGGGGAGGAGGGCTATCTCTCTCTCTCTCTCTCTCTCTCTCTCTCTCTCTCTCTTTCGCTCTCTCAGACTGAAATTGCTACTTTTGGATAGCCGCCAGACCGGGGCACGAAGTGATAGATGACCCAACGGCTGAAGACGCCAGATTTCGCAGGGACGACCCGATTTTTGTAGATTTTAAAGGAATTGAGAAGTCGGATCTAGTCATGGATTTGGATTTTGAAAGCCAAACAAATTCTAATTCGGAATTCGTTTACAAAATTAACAAGCAGGGTGAAAAATATTCCGTAAACCGACAAAATTTCGGATTCCAATTTTTCTTAAATTGATTGAACACGTTCTCGACCTTTTAGAAGTAGGCTATCTGCCTGGCCAATCCCTTTAAAATCCGAAGTGGCAAAGTGGCTAGGTTAAATAAAAAAAATCCATGTGAACATTTGCGAAAACACGATTTTTTAATCTTTTTTAGAATTTTCTAGTTTTCAAATAATTTTTGCAGTTTGCTTCAAGAATCTGCTTGCCTTCTCGGTCCCTTTAAATGGCTTAGAAGCAGCTTTTTCAACTCCCCCAAATCGCTTTACTCCCCCGATGTCATACACCAATCGGTAAGGCGGAAGGGCCCCCCGCCATGGCCCAGGTCAACACCCAATTTGGGGCCTGTCGCCCCCCAGAAAGCCGCTACTGATTTCCGGTGGTGACGGCTGCTGGTGCTGTGTATGTGGTCACAGGTGTTGCTCGTACTCAAGAGACGGACACAGGAATGGAAGGTGGGCCAAAGGGAACCGCCTGCCCCCCGGAGGCGACATACACGCTCTAACGCCTCCGACATCAAATCAGGGCCCTGGGGGGACAGGGGCCAATTTGCTACCGTAGTCTCAAGGGGTTTAAAGGTATGGGAAGAATAGAGGCTTAAAGATTCTAGATCAAATGGCCAAAAATTGGAAACCCAAAAAAATTTCAATTGGAAGATGTTCAAGGGACCTTGAAGGCATGGCAGGATTGCGAAAAATCGAAAAATTGCGTGAAATTCGACTGAAATTGGAAATCCAGAAGAAAAAGTCATGATTCTGCATTGATTCTAAGAAATTCCGCCAAAGTAAGACGGCTAGCTTGCCATTGTTATAATAATCAGAAGCAAAAACCATCTTTTTTTTGTACTCTAATTTTTCCTCTTTAGGCCGAATTTTCCCAAAGAATCTCTGCCAGCTTGCCTTGTGAATCTCTATTTTTGTTATCTCTCTCTCTCGTATGCTCTCTCTCGCTCTCTCTCTATCTCTCTCTCACGCTCTCACGCTTTCTGTCTCGACTTAACCGGCCAATCAGCTCCCCGACCGACACTGATAAGCTGGCTCCGCCCCTTTTCTGCTCCCCCGAGGTTGGAGTGATACCGTATCCCCATTGTCTCTTGTTTCTGGGAAAGTTGCCCCTTCCCTTCCAATCACTTTCACCATCCCACCGACTGGGCCTAGCGATAAACAGCATCATTTTCTCCCCATCTCACCAGTTGACTGGTCAAAGTACGAAAAACAGCATGGGGCGGCGGGGACGGCTCGGCGGGGCGCCATTTAGGGAACGATCAGCACTAGGGCGACAGGGGCAACAAAAAGCGTTTCATTTGGCTGTGACTAGCTAGGGGAAGAGAATGAAATGATTGGGGTATACCTTAACAAAAGCGCGCGATTTTCTTGGTTTTTTGCTAGAAAAAGTGCTCAAAACAGACCGAGCAAGCTAGCAGAGCTTCTTTGGAGAATTTTCAACCGCATTTTGAAGGCAGAATTGGCATAAATTTTTGACTAATACGAGCTACACAATACAAACCTCCTGTCGCTCGGGCTGCTGCTGGTTCTCCTCCTGCTGCTGGGATTGGTTGATCGACTGCTGCATCAAAAGGTTCAGGAATTGTTGTTGTTGCGCTAGGTCGGGCATGCCTAGAGAAAATTTGATATCGAACGTCTTCAACAAGTACAGCACGGAAATTGAAAACCGAAATTCGATGCTCACCTTCATTCCGCGCCATGTTCGCCGCGTACATCATGTTCGCCAGGTTTAGCGTGGCCTCGGTGTTGGATTGGGGTCCTGAAAGTATGAAATTTGACTTAACGCAGCGCAGAAACATTAAAGTCTTGGACAGCCAGGAGCATTTTTTTGGTTTTTAGCTTATTTTATTTTTTTTTGGTTTTTGAAAAAATTTGCCTGCAAGTTTTTGATTCAGAATTCGGATTTCTGATTACCAAAATGCTAAAATCCTTTAAAATTGATAAAAATACAAAGATTTGGGAAATCAAGAAACATTTTCATAGCGTAATGATTCATTTCATTGTAAACATTAAATTACAGGGTAAAAGCGGTAAAACAATATAGCAAGTTGCAGCCGGAGTTTTTGAGCTTCTTTCTGGGCTTAATTTCAAATTAAATACAGATAGTTAGTAAATATATATAGTAATCAGTCAAGCCGAGAAAAACAAGATACAAACTACAAAACACACCTCTGCAAAGCTATAGATTCCCCCACGACCTACCAATCGGGAACAACGCCTCAACGCCGAGGGCCGCGCCCTGCTGGCACAACAGGCCAAAATAATACTGTCTCGGGGCCAGGATAGTGGTAGTATCAGAATATAGCTTACTGGCTGGGGGAGTGGCCGGCACGGAAGTGGGGGTAGGTGTTGAGGGGGTTTCGGCTTTCATGCTTTCAAGCTTCTGCTCGACGACGGGCGACTGGTTGTTCGCTTCCACCTGGAAATCACTCTTTATATACCACTACCCCGGTTTTATCACTAAAAGGGGCGTGGCCTGAGCTACAGTACCCCCCTGGGGTGTACCCCACCCTTAAGGATTATCAGCCCCGCCCCAGGGTTTATTCGGGATTTTCGAAAATCCGGATTGTGGGGTTCATGCTTGCGTAGGGGACGGCTTTTGGATTAAGATATACATTTTCGGGCGGGGGGAGGGGCGCAAGCTTAGCTTACATATAGGAGGTGGTCATCCTCGCTTTTGACAAAAAAAATTCCGGAAAAATTTGATGGTTTGGACGGGTAAAATGACAAACAATGATTTTGAAAATTTTCCGCTACGTTCTGTTGAATATCTAGGCTTGAATTGCTTTTAACTGTATTTAATTTGCCCAACCAATTACGCTATGAAATCCGGTGTGTTTTCTGCTTTTTAATGCATCGGGACAGGTTAAAATTTCTCTATTTCCGGGTTTAAAGATTACGCGATTAAATGCAACATTTTCCCAAAAATCTCTGCTAGAAACCCTGAAAAATTTTACTAACCTTGATCAACATGTTGTGCAGCGCCTCCAG
The DNA here is from genome assembly GCA_958295435.1 of Mesorhabditis spiculigera. Lineage (NCBI taxonomy): Eukaryota > Metazoa > Nematoda > Chromadorea > Rhabditida > Rhabditidae > Mesorhabditis > Mesorhabditis spiculigera. Next base: position 3,144,045 of record CATQJA010002659.1, read on the forward strand.
CTTGTTCACCTGGTCGTGCTTCGGCTCCTTCGGCGGCTTCCGCTTTCGGTTGCTTTGCTGGACTCCATTCAAAATGGCCGCCAAGTTGTTCTGCAAGGGCATCGGGCTCGGGGCGGCTTCATTATGATGCGGGCTGGGGGTTTGTTGACGTTCCGCGAACAGAGTTTCGACCCTCATCATAATCTGAAAAATCTGCTTTGCGAAGTAGATATGTTCTTTTACTTTGCGCTACGCTACGTTACGATACGTTACCCTACGCTACGACACGCTCCGCCAACCTAGCGGAACGTAGCAAAATGTATGTTACGCTATGCCTCACTAGGGTACCTTACTACACACGTGAGACTACGTTACGCTACGTATCGTGAACGTACCTGGTCCAACTTGCTGTTAATGCTCGCGACCGACTTGACGACGTCGCTGTGCAGCTGTGTGCAGTTTGGGCAGCTTGATGTCGCGCCGGCTGGTGAACTGTCCATAGGTGTACACGGTGCACAGTTTTCTATGGCTAAAGAAGAAATTATGAAGGTCTAGGTATCGACTGAATTATGCTAATTGACCTAGACGCTCCTAGTCCCTTTAAAAATAGTTTGTTTTGGCGCAATTTCTTGGCTTCCCGATACCTTTATGAACCCAAATACCCACCGGTAGGCGTCGGGGAAGATGCGGGCTGGTCGGACATCTGATCGGAGGTAGAAAGCGGGGAAGAGACCAAAGTCATCACACGACTCGGCGAGGCTTCTGAAGAAGACGTCGTGGCGGGGTGGTGAGGGGAAGGGGACAGCCTGGAAATGATCAGATAAAGATGAACGAGGAGAAATGATATGGAAGACACGAAAAAGCAAACAATAAAATAAAACACAAGGGTCCATTGGAATCGTTCGGAACTCGAGCTTACAATCTGGAGTGGGCGTGAAAACAATGAAAATCACTGCCAATGGCGTGAAAAATAAGCGTGATTGAACTTGAGCTTGGTGATCGAAAGAGAGAGCGAGAGAGAGAGAGAGAGAGAGAGAGAGAGAGAGAGAGAGAGAGAGAGAGAGAAGAGAGAGAGAGAAAGGGGGGAGAGAACGAGCGAATTGTGGCAAATAAAATAAAAATAAAATAGTTAAATTACAACTGCCTTCCAGGTGTCTAATATTCCGAAAATTAAACCTCAGAAGCGCCTCACATTATCCAAATAAAAATTTCAATCCAGAATTCCGCATATCCAAGCCTGTCAACAGGGATGGAAACGGAGTCGCGATGGCGATGGTCGAGATGAGACCGAGCGAAAGAACAGTGACAATTGATGGAAAGGGGCTACGTTTTTCTTGCGAGGAGGCGCAGGAGGATGAGGATGAGCAAGAGGGGGATTCGTTTGGATTGAGCAGGAGGACGAAGAGGAGGATCAGTGGGCAAGGCCGTGGCCGAAATGTTACCAATCAGTCGCTTGTCGAGGATCGGAGGCGAGTGAGAGAGAGAGCGAGAAAGAAAGAGAGAGAAAGAGAGAGAGAGAGTGTGAGAGAGAGAAAGAGAAAAAAGGCAGGGCTTCGATACCGTTCGGTTACTATCTAAAAGGGCTGGGCTTGAGGAGGTACCAGAAAAGCCCCTCAAAAAACCGAATCTGGCCGCCGTAAAAAGGTGTAGCTAGTAGTTAATAACAACAGTTGAATGATAGCAAATTCGTAGCGAAAATTAAATAAAATTATTGTAAAAAGATAGCACAGAAATTTAAGGAGTTGAAGCCCGAAGCGCAGCCTCAAAGGTACTTCCATGGATTTGAAAATGCGACATGGTGCACCGGGGGCAACAACGAGCCATGAGGGCCGGCGGCCGACATCACGAAATGAGAAATGACCGTGGGGGAGGAGGAAGAGGAGGGGGAGGGTGGATGATGGAGACTAGGTGGAGGTGGGGGATCCCCGAAAATAAGGGGCGGAGCCGGGCGCGCTGGCTATGGTCGTTAGTTAGTTAGCAAGGTTGCATCTCGTCCAGCGGACATGGTTGGTCTAGAGGTTCGTGGGCTTAGGCTTTGCTTAGGCTTAAGCCGAAGCCCAAGCTTAGGCTTAGGCTCAGACTTAGGCACAGATTTAAGCTTAGGCTTAGGTCGGGCTTAGGCTCCGGCGATGCCCAGGCTCAGGCTTATGCTCAGGGTTAGGCTTCGGCTTCGGGTAAGGCACAGGGTTAGGCTTAGGCCTGACTTAGGCCTAGGCTTAGGTTTGGGCTTGGGATTAGGCTTGGGATTAGGTTTGAGCTTAGCTTCACCAGTCCTCTTGGAATCTTCGTTTTAGCCAATCCACCGTACCCCGGAAGTAATCTCACGCAGAAGCGCGTAATTTTCCAACATCCAAACACCCAAATCGCCTCCCAAAACTGACAGATCACCGTCAAAAAAGTCACCTCAACTCTCCGCACACGGGGCGATACCCCATAAACGCCTCTCCTCGAATCCATTCCCCCCACTCTTCTCGATTTGTGGCCTTCTCAACTACCTCAAACTCCACCTCCCCCTCTCCTCCTCTTCCTCTACCTTACGAAAAAGGACAAAACCCCAAGAAGGAGCCGGGGAAGAGGCGGAGTGTGCTGTTTGTCAGTCTGTCGGTTACTTTTCTGACTGTCTCCCCGCCGTCTTCAACACCCCCCAACTTGCTGAAACTCGAGTGCTATTGATCTGATTTTTGCGCGATTTCGGATGGGGGAGGGTGGTGAAAAAGGGAAGATAGAAGATGCTGAAAACAGATGGAATCGCTGGGGATGTAAATGAGAAGTGACAGGAAATTTAGGGTTACTGCTATCTGAAAAAGCCGAAAAACTGGTTGAAAAGATTCTAAAATCGCCATCAAGCGTGGAGACCAAAATATATTAGCTAATTAGCATACGCATAAAATAGGAAATTCAGGAAAAATTCTCAGAAACCCAGTAAAAACTGATAAGAAAACGAAAATCAAGCATATCGAAACGCGAAAAGTCGAGCGTGATTTGCATAAACATCAGTCGGAGAGCAGGCTGTTTACGTCTCTTTTTGAGTCCTGCATCTCCCTCGAAAAACATCACCAAAACGGTGACAAGAAAGGGGTGAACTTTTCGACGATGATTTTCGAAGAATTTTCGAGGAATCGATGAAAATATTTGTTAGCTAGCTAAGAAAAAACACGATTTTTTCCACCAAAATTCGTGTGTTGCAATAATTTTTAAACTTAAATTTCGAGCCCTCCAAAATCCAAAATTCGAAAAATCGCACCCCGAGCGGGAAATCAGCTAACCGGGGGGCCAGGCGATTGCCTGGCGGGGATCAGTGATGCGTGAGTCCGGCCAATTTCACCCGGTGGCGCCGCTGTGCCGGGCACATGCACACCGACAGGCAGAAGTGGACAGACAGACAGACAGAGATCCGTTATAGGTATTTATGGGTTTGATTGGCTAACTGAGGTGGTTGGCTGGGTATTTCTCTCTCTCTCTCTCTCTCTCTCTCTCTCTCTCTCTCCCGCTCTCTGTGGTTTTCTAACTCTCTCTCTCTCTTTCACTCTCTGTCTCTCTCTCGCTCTCTCTCTTCAGCGCCTTGAAGGCATAGATCGTTTCAGCTACGGTCCCCTAGGTGAACTTTTTGAAATACTCCTAAATTCTGTCTCTCTTCTCATTGTTAGACATCTTTGCGACCCTCTCTCTAAAAATCCCTCCTGTCCGAGCGCCTTTAAAGGCACCGGGAAGTCAGGGCAAAGCCGGCTTACAAGGAAAATTCTGTAAGGAAGTAAGAACAAAGCCATGGCATTATTTGGGAGCACTTTTTAGTCATTAAAACCCAAGGCTTAAAGCCCTTATCTCACCCCCGCTCGTCAAGCTTATAGCCCTCCCGCGTCAAGATCAGCCCTCTATAGTCATTTTACTGTACCTCGCCGCTTTTCTGGCAATTTGTAGTTGTTCATCTACTTGTCAGCTAGCAAAAGCGGCTGGCAAATTGAAAAAATAATCCGTAGGCCATGAATTCGATGAAGGCGTGTAATCCCTAGCATACATACATTTTTGCCTCGCCGGTTCCTCTAAAAATTCCTATATACAAAAAAAAAGCTCAGTCCAACTTTTCGCACTCAAAAAACTCAAATTCCCAGGCCGCATGCCCTAGGGGTGCCCTCCCCGTCCCCCGCAGCGTGCTGAGAAATCCGGCGGAATGAATCGGGGGCCGAGCCTGGAATCAGTAGCCACGCGGAAATTGACGGCCAACACGCGAGAGCCGACGAAAATGGCAGTTTCAGCCGGCACAGGTGCCGCTGCCAGGAGAAGCTGATGATGGAGGGTATCTGGAATGGGAGTGGATTAGAAAAGGGAGGGGAACAGAGGGAGAACATTGAGGAAATATGGAGGAAAATGGAGTGAAAAAGCACTAATGAGATGTGCACTATGTGGTTTCAGGGAATGGCAAGAAAGCAGAGGACATTTGGGAGTTCGAAACTTCAAAGGATTATTAATAAAAAGCCAAAAAAGGCGTTATCTGTAGCTCGTTGTCGCGCTCACTCCATCTCATTCAATCGTCTCTCTCCCTCTCTCACTCACTCTCTCTTTCTCTCTCTCTCTCCCCTTCTCTGTCTCTCGCTCTATTTCTCACGTTCTCACACACACTCTCTATCTCTGGCGTTATCAATGGTAATTCTTCAAACCGGAGGAGCTCAATAATTCCGGATGATGAAAAACTAGCAATGATTACAAGGGATTTCTGATTTGAACCCAAGATTCCAGAATTTTCGCCTCCACCCGCGCTGACCAAAGGGATTGGATTGGTTTTAGGGTGGTGGGGTGGGGTGGCGGGTAGTGGATGGCCAATCCGAGCCGCTACCCCCGAACGGCACCCCCAATTTTGCTGTTAACGGGGACGGTGATAGATGGCCCTCGTGGCGCTCGATAGCCCGGCGATGCACACACAACCACCACCCAATTGCCCATTCCATACAAGGGGTAGGAACGGATTGGGGTTGACCGAGGGATATACTGACAATGAAACAGAGAGAGAGGGAGAGAGAGCGAGAGAGAGAAAGGAGAGAGAGAGAGAGAGAGAGAGAGAGAGAGAGAGAGAGATAGGTTGGTAGCAAGGAGGGAGATAGACAGACAGAGAGAAATGGACCTAGAGAGAGAAAGAGAGAGCGAGAGAGAGCGAGAGAGAGTAAGAGAGAGAGGGAGAGAGAGCGAGAGAGACAGCGAATGATAGAGAAAGCTATTTCCAAACGCTACAAAATCCAAATCACCATAACGCACCCATTTTGGCCAGATCTCACCAGAGGTGATAATCCGCACATCCATTATCAGCAAAATCGTTAGTTGCGCGGCCGCGGCAAATCCCGTTGTTTTCGCCGAGGTTCAAAAGCTGCCCCTTTCGCGAAAAGATTTCGTAGGCAATAACAGCTGATAGCGGCTTTTTCGGATTAGCGAGAGGATAAGGGCTGATGACCGCGTGGCCGGCTGAGACAGGTGGAAATGGAAATGCCGATCTTGATCTCCTAATACAGTAGCTTGGGGCACGGACTAGGGCAGAATCCGTAGGTTAGGGGTGGTTTGAAGAAAGCGGGACACCTGTGAAATGCAAACTGCAAAAGCCACAGAGCTTAACAGAAATCGTCATTTTCAAACTTTTAAGGGATTGAAAAATTTTGAAAATTTAAAGCTAGAAACTAGAAGATAAAGATTTCAAAAAAACGTATTTAGCTAACTAGCCCTTTAAAACGCCTTAAAACTTGTGTTGTTAAATTTTTTAGATCGTGAGTCCAGAAATTATAATTTTACACATTTCAAAGGGAGGGCGACGCCCACTAAAATCAAAAAGCTTTTTTTATGCTGTCACGTTCCCTTTAAAATTCTGTGGAATTATAAAAATTTTTCGTACAAGTTTTTAAATTATAATTTTACTATCTTAGAATTAGATGTATGTATCTTCTTATTTATTGTATGCTATATTGGCAATTTTAAAGGGAGAGTGACAGCCTGAAATTAGGATTTACTACTTAAGCGGAAATTCTTAAGTTCATATCATCAGGAGATTCTCACTTCAAAATCCGTCTAAACTTCTCCTGTATTTTCAAATTTCTCAGTTCTCCGACCCGTCTTCCGCTCAAAACCAGAGATCCACCGGCCGAAAAGGCCAGACCCGAAGGATTTTGTGATTTTGTGGGGATTTGACGCACCGTCGTATACCAGGGATCGTTCGGGGGGATTGGTACGTAGCGATATTACCTCAACTGAAAAGATTTGCTGATTATCTGGATCTGGTGGATTATCCGCCGTGCATCAGACGGGATAGAATCAGCAAAGCTGTTTGGAAAACGGGAGATCACTGGCGCGGCGAGGGGGTTCTGCCGGAAAACAGGGAGGACGGGAAGTGAATTTTGTTACGGTTTCTGGGGGATCGGAAATTCTGGGTAGAGATGAGAAAAGTTTTACAAAGTAGAAGTGGAAGTTGAACTACACTACGGTACGCTACGCTGCATTACGGTACTCAACCGGAAACTACGTTAAGCTACCATACACTACGCTACAATACGCTACTTTACGCTACACTACGTTAACCTCTACGTCTACGTCAAATACACATGACTTCTTAGATACCTCATACGACCTGATTTTCCAAAGCGCAACGCAACGCTACGCATCTACACTGAACGCTACAACACACTACGCATCTGTACTGAACGCTACGCAACCCTACGCGTCTGCACTAAACGCTACGCTACGCGACGCTTCTACGCTTCCCTACGCAATGCAACTTTGCATGAGACTACGCTACACTACCTCTAGTATTTTGTGTGGTATGGGAAGCGCACGCAGAAAATGGAAACCGTGCGAAAATCCACGATTTCGAGCAGTTCAACACAAAAACTTGAAAAGTGCGGCTAAGGTTAAGTTACGATACGCTACATAAACTTCGCTCGGTGTGGAAAAATGGCACGATTTCGAGGAGTTCCTTTTGTTCTAGGAGCCAAAATTGACCTAAAGCTCCTTGGGCAATTTCGCGATTATCAAGATTTAGTGTCTCGAGATATCAGTTCGGATCTAATATAGCTGATACCCCATGGCCTTTATCGGATCGACAAGAGATCTTTTCCGCACGGCTCCGACACGGGCCCCGCCGAGCCTAATTGATGCCAGATGTGGGGTGGAGAGGGCGAGCCGACCATAAAATATGATATGGGCCCTAAAGCAGCCATCGCCCTGCCCGCATGGCCCGACATACACACCAGGCAATTAGGAGGTGGAGGGTGGACACGGAAACGGACGGACAAAGATACGTAAGGTGGAGCGGACCGGAATCAGGGGAGTGATAGGGAAAAACAAGGAAAAAAAATCATGTTTTAAAGGAACCTGGAAGACCGAATTCGAGCCATTTAGTATCTTCCATTTAGAGGGAAAATCGGATCTAATGAAACTGTTCCGAAAATGTAAATTATATTTTGACTAGATGCTTTTTCCGTTAACCTGAGGCAAGGAATATACGAACAAAATTGTTACTGTACTGGATCTAAGGCACCAGAGCGTCATAATTTTTAGTTTAGCGTCTTATCGTCATCGTAATAATCATTAGAAGTACTAAATTATTATAATTTTTGAATGAATAAATTGATAATTTTAATATAGAACTAAAAAGTGTTCAAAATGCAGTTTTTCAATTGCGTATCGTAATCTGAAATTACGAGGCTTGCGGTAGGCTCTTCGAGGATTTTTAATATCCTGAAGGTATAGGTAAGTATCCGCAAGTTACAGAGCCGAAAAGGTGGGAAAACCTATTTTAAAGGTATCGGGAAGTCAACCAAAAGCGGAACTTTATAAGTGAGAGTCGGGAGACGTGAAGTGATTAAAGGTATAGTAAGTAGTACGGTGATACAGGCGATACCTTACAATATACAAAGAGTAAAAATTTGATTTTTAGTGAGTAAGTAGGCAGATATCCCAAGATAAACACCACCAAAGGTATCGGTACCGTCCAGTGGACCGGCCCGCCAAGACAAGCAGAGCACCGTGAAATTGGAGCCTACTGTCCCGGATAGTATGCGAAGGCCTGTGGTGGATGTGGAAAGATAGACTGGTCGGATGCGGATGGATGAATAGAAAAAAGGGCGGAGACTTCGTGGAGACGATGTCTCCTCTCCATCACCTCAGAACAGCCCAACTAGCTAGCAATGGGGAGCAGGAGGTGGAGTCGAGAGGCTCCGCCCCTTTCGCTATCTCCAACCTTGGCGGCTGGCTCTCATTTGGGGAGAGAGAGAGCGAGCCAGCGAGAGAGAGAAAGAGAGAGAGAGAGGGAGAGAGACGAACTGTAAACAGGAGCCTGCGGAACCCGACTGATACGGTCCTTGATCTCGGGGAGAAATGATAAGGATACGGTAGCTGACCGATATATGAAGAGAGCGAGAGAAAGTGATAGGGATACGGTAGTTCAACTGATCCCTAGGAGATAAGAAATTGATAAAAATATGCTAAACCCGGTTTTTTAGAAAATAAGGCTTACGGTTTTTGAATATGAGATTGTCGAATTGGCATAACTATGATAAATGCTCAAAACTACCAAAAATGACAAAATGAATGTCAAGTGAAGTGCCGCGGAATGTCGCGGACGTGATGGAAGCGGATCGTAACGTACTAATAAAAGCTATGATAGCTGCTGCTTTACGATAAGAGAATAGTACGAAACGCACTGAGCTACGCAGCATTCCAATAGACACAAAACTACAAAAAAATACGGTTCCGTATCATAGCGTAGTGGTACGATAGCAACAACGTTACGTAATCAAAATGACACTTACAGTGCGCCTAGCTACGCAACTTTCCTATAAACACCACTCGTATCATGGCGTGCTACTACGATACCAACTAGATTACATACCGAAATGATCGTAGCGTACCAGAGGAAAATCAGGTATTTGTTACATTCGGTTCTAAAAAATACGATACGCACCTAGCCACGCCACGCCTTTCCAATAGACATGAAACTACATAAAAATATGGTTTCGTATCGTCGCGTACTACGATACTAGATAGATACGCCACGTTTTTATATACACTACATCACATTCATAGCATCCTCTTGCTCCCGACCTTTGGTTGAAGCCCGAACGGCTTCACCCCGGAACCCGATCACTCCCTCCAATCCTACCGTAACCGCCGTTACGCGATCCGCGCCCACTACACGATCCATCAGCTTTATCCGCCCCTAGGGAGACCGCTTTTTCGGCTACTTCTCTCTCTCTCTCTCTCGCTCTCCATATCCCCCATGTCAGAGATTCCGCCAGATGATTGGGATCTGAAGCCGGACCCTCGGAGTCCGACTCCAAAAGATTCTTGATACAGATCTCCTCCTCCGCCCGAGGGCTATGCTCGGCTCCTCTTTCCACACCCGGGAATCTGTGTGTGATTCGTCTTTTTAGACTTTGTGGAATTCGGGTCGCCTCCACGGGCCCTTATCCCCGCGTATCGGTCCGATACCACCGCGAGCCCGGCTCCTTTTTTGGGATCCGCGCTTTTGGGGAGCGCGAGCCTCTGGAGATTTGATCAGCGCTCTTGGGACGACACTGCCCAACACCTCCGCGCACCTGGTCGAGCTCCATCCAGGCGGAGTCGGAGGAGGAGGGAGCTAGCCAATTTTTTTGATGTCTGGAGGTGTGAGCCGTGATGCCGGGATTACGGAGGGGGAGCCGAACCCGGGAACTTGGGTGTCATAACAAGCTCAAACAGAGGAACTTGATGCACTAATGAGAGGGAACTTCATGAAGGATGAGCGTGCTGTTTTTTGGGTCGTCTAGAGGTGTGGGACGGACTCGGGTAAGCGGCGGATTGGAAAAGTTGGATCTCATGTCAAATTCCACCTCCCCGCGAAGCTTGTAAAACGAAAATAAGCTTAAGGCCTCGAGATCACTTCCTTTAAAGCGTCTTGAGGTGTAAGGCGGACTCGCGTAACAAACACGGAAGCTCGAGCTCATCAAGTCAAGCTCGAGCTCCTAAAGCCAAGCTCGAGCTCCTAAAGTCAAGCTCGAGCTCCTAAAGTCAAGCTCGACCTCATCAAGTCAAGCTCGAGCTCCTAAAGCCAAGCTCGAGCTCCTAAAGTCAAGCTCGAGCTCCTAAAGTCCAGATAGTATATCCCTGCAAAATGCTATCAGTTTTGAGCGCTGTCCCTCGCCTTCAACCTACCCCGAGCCTTCTAAAAACAGACGGGATGGTGCTTATTGTCCCCCCAGGCTGGCAGTCAGCCCCATACAAACTTAAGGGTTTCTCTCTCCCTCTCCCTCCCTCTCGCTCCCTCTCTCTCTCAAAGGACTTTTTCCTGCTGGGCAAGGTTGTGCCCGCGGGTGGCGAGTTGCGAAGAACCGGTTGATCACCACCCGAAAAAGGAGGAAAGTTGGGAGGAGGGGAAGAAAAAGTGATGATGGCCAGTGATGAGAGTGGTGAGAGAGACGGATAGAGAGAGCGAGCGAGAGAGACAGTCAAAGATAAAGGCAGCTAAGGTAGCGCTCACCACCCGGCGCACCTCACGCAAACTGTCTTTATCGGGACCTCGGTGAGGGAGGCTGTGTCTCCCCCGCGCTTTTGTTGCTCCTTCGAAAGGGAGCACCGAAAAGAAGAGGCAAAAGAGTGGAATCAGTTGTGGCAGCTGGTGCGCGCACCCTAGACTACGCCGGATGGGCACACGGCATGTGGCGTATTTTCATATCGGGACCGGGGCACTTGAAAATCTGCCCTCGGCCAGGGGAATTGGATTGAGCGGAATTTTGGTGATTTGGACCGGAATTTGAATCTCGCTTTGGGAGACAAGTTCGGTAAGCCGTTTGCGTTGAAAAAGGTTAAGAAGACTATCAAACTTTCACGCTCACAGATTTGAAACTATTTTAATGCAATTTGAAAAATAAATTGGCGACACAAAAGTTTTATGCAGGATTTTTTGATTTCCGATACGTTGAGAGCTCAACAAGCCTAGAAATTGGCAAGTTAGAAAACAACCCAAAACTTATGTTAATTCCTGCCTTGCGGAGCCTTTAAATTATGGTCTAAAAACGAACTAGAAAGCCTAAGCCTAAGCCTAAGCCTAAGCCTAAGCCTAAGCCTAAGCCTAAGCCTAAGCCTAAGCCTAAGCCTAAGCCTAAGCCTAAGCCTAAGCCCCTAAGCCCCTAAGCCTAAGCCTAAGCCTAAGCCTAAGCCTAAGCCTAAGCCTAAGCCTAAGCCTAAGCCTAACAACAGTTAGTTCATAAAAAATTCGTTTTTGCAGTTTTCCAGAACCCGTCGCAACTACCGAAATCTACCTACCAAAATACAGTAACGCTTGGGTCTCGGCCAACCTCAAAAAAAAATTTAATTTTCATTTTCCTTGTATCCTTAACGCCCATTATCCCAACATTATCACCCTCTCACCCCATCTCACCCCCAAATTTGTCACACACCCGCACCCTCACGCCAATCTGTGTGGGCTGAATGGAGGCAAAAGAAGGGAGGAGATACGCCTGGTTCTAGGCCATCATGATCCGATCTGGAGATGGCTACACCCGGGCCGATGGCTGTTCATCAATAGCAAGGGGAGGGGGGGAGGAAGAGATGCAAAAGGAGGAGGAGGAGGAGTTGCTGATTCGAGCCGTCGATCTGATCCCCAGATTATCATCTCCTGCTCCGCGCCTCCGCCCTGCAACGCGAAAACTTTGTGACCGGTCCACTTGGAACTCCCCCGAAACTGACAAAGCGGCCTCCCGGGACGGTCTGGACTTTGAGACTTATTGGAACGTGCGCACTAGCTGGGATGACGGACTTATCGCTCGGGCTCAAAAACGCACGCTGTTTTTGGACGTTTGGAACTAGAACGTAGCGGGGAGTAGAGAGTGAGCAGACACCAAAAATCCGGCAGAATGACCTATCTAGAACGACAGCAGGAGCGAGCAGGAGCTAGGAGCAAACTAGTTTTTTAGACTTGGACTTGAAAACATTTGGAGGCTGGGAAAAACTCTAGAAAAATCCGCATAAAGAATAAATTTCAGGTAGAAAAATTGAGCAAGAGCAAAAAGGAGCAAGAAGGAGCAAGAAGGTGCGTTGAAGCTGGAAAGACGGAACCCGAAGTTTAGAGCTAGAAGAAGAAGCTTGAGGCTGGCTGCAGGAGCTTGAACCTAAAAGGAGGAGCGAGAAGATTGGAGCTCGATATTGATGCTCGAAGCTGGAGCTTGAGGCCGGGAGCTAGAGTGAAGCTCGGAGCTGAAACTTCTTTCGGTCGGTTCTCACCCAAAAGATATACTGAACCACGTCAAGCGATGATTAGGAGGGGCAAGCTAGCAGAGGTCCTTTGATCGGCATTCCAGGGTCCCGGAAGGCAATAACATCTTGTGGTGTTTTGGCTATCATCCTAATTGTATGGCATCAGTAACGTTCTCATTATTTAAAGGTATCTAGGCCTTTCTTAGGCGGAAATCGGCATCTCTCGAAGTTCAAATCCACGTCTCCTCACCCGATATTCAACTTCAAATCCCCACGCCGGGGCCCATCATCCCCCACTTATCCGATCGTTAGATCAGGTTAATCGGCGTGTCGGCGGCCCTGTAGCCATGTCTCTCTCTCTCTCACTCTCTCTCTCTCTCTCTCGCACTCTCTGACCCGGGCCCGATATCAGGCCTTGTCATCTCCAGCCCCCCAAAACGGCCGGGGCAGCTGCGCCACCACCAGCCTGGCGCGCTAACGATCTGATGAGGGCAGGTGGGGGCGATAGGGAGGAGAGAGAAAGTGAGAGAGAGCGAGAGAGAGCGCGAGAGAGCCAAAAAGGATTTGCACGAGCGATTGATGGCGACACTGATCCGAGGCTCGGGCCCGATGGCCGCGACCAGACGCCCCGAGCCAACGATATCTACTCACTGACAACCTGCACCCCCCTTTTTTGAAAAGGGTTGGCAAGTTCAGAGAACGGAATATTTTTTGGGGTTAAAGGTACTTGCAAGTCACAAGAGATAAATAGTGCGAAGCGAGGTGTTTACTTTAATTAAACTGAACAGCGCTAAGCTACACCACGTTACGCATGGCTGCGACCGACGACGCACGACTACGCCTCATTCCGACGCTTCTACACCTGTATATTATCCTTATCTGGCTGTCGCCATCCCTTTAAAACACCAAATCCGTGTCGATAGATGCGATAGTCGGATAGATAGATGCGGATTCCTATACCGTGAACGAGGAAAATGGGGGAAGCGACGGAAAGATGACAATCAGGGAACAGGTCCCCCCTCACTAACAGGTGCTCACAATCCGGGGAGTGAAGTGAATTGAGGGAAATTAGCTTAGACAGGGACAAGGGGTCGAAGCGGAACAGATTCTGATATAGAATAAAGTAAAGAAATAAAATAAACAATGCAAAAAATTAGATGAATACTTTCAAGCAGAAGATCAGAAAATTCTCCTAAAATTCAAGTTTTTGGGCAGCAGCAAATCACAGTAGAAACTGCAAGGTTTACGCAATTAGATCGTTTAAAGATTTTATGGAAAACCAGTTAACTAATGTTAGAATGAGAAGAATTGTGGGCAAAAATTGAGCGGATCGGGTTTGTGCTTACAAACGCTGCGTTACAAAACGTTACAAACGTTGTTTGGAGCGATATGCTATCTACTAAAAACACAGCAAGTGGTTGTTACCCCCTATCGACTACCCTATCGACTACCTACCACCACTATTTGCCCCCCGGGCCCTCATCTACCACCGAATCAGGTCATATCAGCGCCTGCGGGCACTCCAACACCCACGAGGCTTCACACCTATTCATCCCGGCGATCGACATCACCCACCATGCTGCGCGGCGCGGCCTGACAAAATGGGAGCCAATTTGCATGGGGGCGATTGGGCGATCTCCATTCTGATAGAGCTCCATGGGGGAGTTCACGACCTGTTTCTGATAGTCATCTACAAGGGGGGGGGTCGGGTGGTGGCTGATGTCGATTTGTGCTGAGGAGCAAAACGGAAAGCTTAGGGTTACGGTAGGAGGGGTGTAGCTTAGGAAATGCAGTTGGCCAATACGTTTAGCTCATGCAGGCGCTTAAGCTCATGCTCAGGGTTAGGCTCAGGCCTAGGCTTAAGCTGCGGATCAGGCTTAAGCTTATGCTTGGACTTGGACTCAGGCTTTGCGTAGGCTGAGGTTTCGTCACGGCCGCCCTTAGGCTTAGGATTGTGAGCGGGCTTCGGCTTAAGCTTCGGCTTGGGCGGAGGCTTAGGTTAGGCTTAGGCTTGAGCCTAGGCTTGGGATTAGACTCGAGCCTAAAGCTAACTTAGGCAGTAAAATATCGGTAGTAAAAATTCACTGCTTGAGCTTGGTTTTTTGTCTTGTTATTTGGTGGCAAGCTAGCAGTGACCCCTAGAAAAAAATCCCAGCTATTTCGGGTAAAATCACCAAAGCCCGCCATTCAGATCTGCATCCACAAAACAACAAGTCCTTTTTTGGCGCGCGACGCCAAAAAACTTGATGACCGCGTCAGATCAGGGAGGCTTGTTTGAGCATGATTTTCGCGATCCGGGGCTACCGTATCTCCACGATATCGGTCATCTTTTCGTGATTCCCCCCCATTGTTGGGCGGGGGCGTTGTTTGGATGGGAGAAAATATTAGCATCGAGGATTCGCGAAAATCCAGGGAGCTGATGACAACCTGAAAAATGTCGATGAAAATGGTGCTTTTGTAAAGGAAAACACGAGATGGAGAACGGCGGGAGAAAAGGAGAGATAGGGAGAGAGAGAGAGCGAGAGAGAGAAAACACGAAAAAGAGAGAGAGAGCACGAGAAAGAGAGAGCATGAGAGAGAGCATGAGAGAGAGCACGAGAAACAACACGAGAAAGAGAGAGCATGAGAGAGAGCACGAGAGCACGAGAAAGAGAGAGCGAATGATAAAACTATTGCCAAATATAGTGGCAAAAGCCGCAAAAAGCATGGGTGGATGGATTTTGCAATCGTCATCGGCCGGAGCGGCCCTCCCCGCTGCTGATAATGATTCAGCAGCCCTTTCTGGCGTCCCGATGAAACGCAGGGGATGGATGGCTCGAACGGGAGGGGCAGAAATGAGTCAAGAATCCACAAAACAAATTGCCCGGCAGCATCACCCCCGAAATGGGATGGCTTGAGGGGGGATGGGGATGAAGACGAGGATTATAATCATTAATCGATTCGACGAAAAACCGGGTGTTTTTTGGAGGCGAAATCAGAGAAATTTGGATAGGGTAAATTTAGGGAGAGAGCTTTTCTTGCACGCAAATTGAATAAGGCTATAAAAAAATATCGGTTATGGGCAAGAAAATTTAGAGTTTAAAAATAAAAGTTTTGGAAAATTGAATCGCCATGTTTTCAAAAGACGAAAGTCTAAAATCAAAAAACTTACAAAATTTGCATTTGTTCGAGGGTAATAGTCCCGTTTTCCAAGTCCAGAAAATCAATTCAAATGTAAAAATTAAGCACAATTAAAAGTAAATACAGATAAACTTCGAAAATGATTAAGCTGCCACTTTTAGGTCAAAAACTCCGAAAACTAACATATTGAAAAGCTTTTATCGACACGAATCAGCTCTTCTAGATTTATATAGATAAAGAAGCGCTCAAAGTTACGTTTTTCCATGGCCAAACTTAACATATTGATAAGACCCTAGCCCGAATTTAGCTACCTATAGTAATTCAGGTGACCAGCTAATACTATCAATCCAAAAACCCCTCGAAAACACGGCCAAAAAACCATCATTGGGCCCCCGGTGGGCCCTAAGCCAGCCGCGTGGGCCCGAAAGGCGATATGCCATTATCAGTAGGCAAGAGAAGAGAGAGAGAAAAAGGGCCCGCCAGGGCCCTTATTGATCCCGGTGACCAGCACCACCACCAACACTAACACCACCACCACCAAGCCAGGAGGGCTCCACTTCCGAAATCGGGCAGGGGCCCCACGCTGATGTGTTTGTGTTTGGCCTCGGTCCCGGGGATGGGGGACCAGGGCCCAATTCCCGTCTAATGGAGCCGTGTGGACCGGGGGCCCGAGGGAGAGGGCCCAGATGAATGATAAGGGGCCCAGGGCACGGCATCGAGTCCAGGGGGCAACCCTTGATGGGGCTGGGGGTCTGATGGGCTAGACTTGAAGATTCGCTTGTACTTGCTGCGTGGAGTTCTTAAAGGGACTGGAAAGCGCATTATTCGACCCATCACTTCCACCAGCTCTCGACAATTTGTTGAGGCGCCGAATCCCGAGCCCGAGCTTAATTCTTTCATCGTTGCTTAGAGCTCGGCTTTGCGGATACCTTTCCTTGATCATGGAATTCGAGCGGCTAAAGGGACTGACAAGCGCCTGGAATCGACCCATGTACAGACTGGGTCTCGACAGCAATATTTTCGAATTTGCATGCTATGACATGACTTGGACTTTAATTTAGATCTAATGCCGCGCTTTAAATAGATTCTGACAAGCTAGATCACCTCAGAATGGACCCCTTATCGACTAGGTCTAGACAACTATCGGGCACCTAACAGAACTAGTTAAAACGTGTAACGTGTTTGACATCCTCTGCAACTTATAAAGATGCTGCACGCTAATGTCGATATCCAGCCACCGTATTGGGTCGACGCTAGAATGTCCCCACCTCTTTAAAGGTGTCTGGAAGACCTTGTCTTACGGTAGTCTAATCTGAAATCCTCGCAGCTAGCATAAAGAAAAAATTTTCTCAAAAGTTCGAAAAGTTTAGAAAATTTCCATGAAAACCGGAAATTGGATGCTACGGTTTCTGAGCAGTTTTTGAGTAGATACCGTACCCACTGCGATAAGGAGTTTTGAAAAACGAAATGGTGTCTCGCATCAGAAAAATTTATTTTTTTTGTGCTTGGAAAACTATATAAAAAATATTTTTTGGAGCTAGGGTTGTTTTTAGCAGTCCGAATTTACGATTGAAGTTACCGTACCACAATTTAAGGTAAAACCTAGGTATTCAAATTATCCGGCAACGTGAGGTGATCAACCCTCGGCAGGGCGGGAGAGGCGCGAGCAGCTTGACACCCCCTCGAATGGGCCCTAATTACGCGATACTAGGCGTGGGCCCGTGGCCCTCCGGGCGGGGGCCCCCTATCGGCCCCATTATCAGTGCCCTCTAGCCCATGGCCAGGGGCCCACCCCTGGCCATGGGCCCTTATCGATCACCGGACACGACGGACAGACAGACAACGAGACAGACACACGGCCAAACACTCCTTTTTCGGGCCACCCCTTACACAACGCTATCTCATTTAGCTGGGGCCAGGGGGCAGGGCCCACGGGCCAGCGATAACGAAATGTATGGGGAGAGCGGCCATCAGTAGGAGATGGGGTGAATGTATTGTTGTTTAGTAGGGTATTTTATAGCCAGATCACCATCTGCAGTAGTAGATTTTAGTGACAAAACTATAATATTTTAGTGACCAGCGCCCAAAACCCGCTTCGCGGGCCTTGGGCGCTGGAATGCGGTTTTTGCATGATGAATTTGACTTTCCGATCACTCGGGTCTTTCGGACCCCTCCCCTCTGCCGACCACACGGGCGAGTGCAACTGGCATGAATGAGGAAATTTGTATTTTTTCACATTATGCAAATAGGGGAAAGAGCGAGGGAGAGAGAGAGAGACAGAGAGAAAGAGAGAGAGAGAATGAAAGAGTGAGAGAGAATCATAGATAGAGTGAGAGACAGCGTGAAAGACTACTCGTCAGAGAGAGCCGGAGTTAGAGAGAAGTTGGTGCTAAATAATTCTGACAAAAAATTGGCATCCAAGGGACACGCGATGCAGCCGCTGCGCGTTTACACGGCGTTGCTAGGAGTGGACCGTATAAAAACGGACGAACCCTAGTCGTGTAAAAAAAAATGAAAATTGAATACTGTTGTGAGTTTACCAGGTCGTGAAACTTGAAAATGAATAAGCTTGCGTTTTGAAAGATTTTACCTCCAAAAAGCCTAAATTCGGTTGAAAAACGGTAAACTTCATAGGGTATCCAGATCTGATCAATCCAATCGGATACGAAAAACTCTGCCGTGGCAAAACCGCGAAAGCAGCTCTGCACTGTCGATAGCGAATCGGCGGGGGTGGTTGGTGGGTGTCCGCGGGCCGTGTATGGGGCTGAATCGTGAATCGGCTCTCCCCTCTCTGCCGGTCGTCCAGGAAAGAGCCGACGAGAAGCGAGCTGAATCTGTTATCGATGATATCGATAGTTCGATGGCTTTCTTTGTGGTTTCTCTGTGCTCTCTAGAGTTCTGCTGATCTCTTCCTACCACCACATCGCCTCCAATTCGCCGCCGGTTTTATGGGCGAATGCGAGCCTTTTCCGGAGCGCTCCTCTTTACAAACCCGCCGACACGAAGGGGGCACAGACCCAACAATGGATTCAGCCGCTCTCTTTTTCCGGGCTGTTGTGATTGTAGCCGGATTTCGGGGTAGGTGATAGATAGGGTGTACAGTGGGGTAGGCTGGCGGAGGTTTTTGGGGAAACCGGTTGGACGCTGACTTCCTAGTCGCTTTAGAGCTCCAATTAGAACCCTCCGAATCTCGCTTTAATTTTCTGGTTCTCCATTTCTTTCTGTCCTTCTTTCTCTATGTCTCTCTGTCTATTTTTCTCTTTATCTATTTCTCATTCGCTCTCGCTGTCTTTTTCGCTCCCTCTCTATCTCTCTCTCTCTCTCTCTCTCTCTCTCTCTCTCTCTCTCTCTCTCTCTCTCTCTCTCCCCCTCTCTCTTTCGCTCTTTCGCTCTCTCTGTCTTTCTCGCCCTCTCTCTCTCTCTCTCTCTCTCTCTCTCTCTGTCTCTCTCTCTCTCTCTCTCTCTCTCTCTCTCTCTCTCTCTCTCTCTCTCTCGCTATCAACAGCATCATCCATGCGAGTTTACAAAAAATCCAAATATAACATGGATTACGGTAGGTTTGTTTTCCATTTTTTTAAAAGTTTCTCAATCATTGCAAAAGATTACGGTCTATAAGATCACTTCGTCCGGAATTTGTCACAGAACATGTATTGTTCCGAACCTGAGCCCGATTTCAATAAAAGCCTCTCATCAAAATAAGCGATTCAGGAAGTCTGCTGATAAATTCCGGAGGGAAAATTCTGAACCGGCTGATGGGGGAGAGGGCTTATCCGCGAGAGGGGCGAAGGCCGGGAATAGAAATAAAGAGCTCAATGAGATGAAAATGGCTATTGTTCTATTTGATTTCATCAAAATAGAGTGAAGTTGAATGGAAAAATGGACGGCTTGTAGGGACTGGTGGAAAATTCAGAACTTATCTGGAAGCTTTCAGAATCACCGAAACCAGTTAGCCGCGACAACCTTCGGACGATATAAAAAATTGCAAAATAATCGGATGTAGATCCAACGGTTTTAAAGGTCCCATGAAGCGAAAAATAGCAAATTTACGTAAAGTTATGATTTTTCCGGATTTCTAATTTGGATATTTTGCATTGGGTTTACATATTAGAAAGCATTTGGTTAAACACCTTTAAAGTGGGTTCTTTCGAAATGTCAATAATGAGACTGCCGAAAAACGGATTTCGTCGAAAATGCATAATTTCGAAATTCCATATCGGAGAAATGTCGGATGCCTAAATTTTGCTTGAAAAGCATTTCGAAGATTTTGCTGAGATTTGGATATGTAAAATTGGACATTATTACATTTTGCTTCTGAAAAATTCGATAATACCAAATTTCGAGTAAGAAATGCCGACAGTATCAAAATTAAAGAATGTGCGACCTAGTGCAAAGCTTGTACTATCAAAATCGACGTAGTCTTGGAAAGTCCATAAATGGATTGGCTGATTTGGCGCTCCTACAAAAATTTTAAAAAATTAGCATTAGGCTCTAAAAATAGCATCCAGCCCAAATAAGAGTAAATAGCCAACTAGGGATCTCCGCTTTTGGAACCCCCATTGCTTGGCTCCAGATCGGGTGGGCGGCAATTTGGCGAAGCAGGGCCCTGATGCAACTGATATCCGAGGGGGTCCTCCTCCTCCCCATCCTCCTTTTGCTCCCCGCATCTTCCCGCTGCTATCTGAAATGTGAGCCGAAAGGGCCCACACAGCGTCTAAGGGCCCCCAGCACCCAAGAGATAATAACCCCTAGCCACGCGCCGCGCGCAGTCGCCAAAACCCATCTCGACGGCGGCCCGAGCTCCAAATTTGGCTTATCTTTCACGGGGCGGCACCGGGTTGGGAGGCGTCTTTAATTAGAGCGGGGTTTAGATCGCGAGGAGGTCGAGATTTTGCTACCGTAGTCCTTATCAGGTGTCATTTAGGCAGCGAGTAGAAGTTCCTCGGAAGAACCTGTCTATCTCCGCCTGGTAATACCAGATTAAAGCAATTTTAGACCTTTAAAAAGCCCGTAAACTGGGTCGTTTTCTGGTATCAGCCTACAACCTTACGAGATACCGCAACCCGTGGTAAGTCCATTACGAATACCTTTAGAATTACCACTACAGGAACTTTAAAAAATCTACAATATCTCGAGGTAGAAAGTTCTGATTAGAAAGATTTTTGTAGCATTCGAAAGCTTCGGAAAGGCGATTATATTAACATAAAACTGAACATTGTTTAAGGTTTTAGATCTAAAAAGCCGGTTTCCTCAAACTGATTCAGGGCGTCAGTTCAGGAATGTCATACAAAAACTAAACCATATCAGATCTACAAAAGTATCAGTTCAAAAAATCGGCTATTATGGCGAAAATCAGAAAAAAGTTGGAAAAAGATATTTGAGAAGTTCAAAGTCGGCAAAAACCGCGATTCGCTGCGGGACCAGGCAGGAAAACAGTATGCAAAAATTCCGGGATTTTGAGGGTCAAAAGGAGCGGATAAAAAAGGCACCAAATCATGGTAATTTCATAAACAGCTAGAGGGTTTTTGAGGGCCAAAAAAACGGAGTACCATCGTTTCGAACGGCCAACAAAAGTCGACTAAAAGTCGAAGCACACGAGAATCGGAAAAATTGTTAAAATTCAAAGAAAGCGAGGCCGATCTTGGTAGTGGATCCGAGTGGTGGTGGGTGATTGTGGATAGCGGACGCCGATGTGGATCTCCCCCATCTCCCCGGTTGACAATAGCCGAGGGGTCGGCACGAAACAATGGCCGGGGTCAATGGTGTCTTTCAGGGATCTTTCTTGGCCATTTGTGCCTACCATCTACTCACCGACCATCAATGCATCAATCGATAATCATCGGAAAATCATGTTCAAGTGATATTTCTTATTGTTTTGGTGATCACAGAATCACAGAACTTGCCAGTTTTCTATAAGATAGAGAGGGTACGGTAAGCTGGCGGACTTATAGATAACGAAATCAACGCATTAGTAGCAATCCCTATATGTAATTAGACTCTACCGTTTAGGGGATGTTTTCCGCCATTTAGAAAGCACTGTATCTAGAGAAATCGAAATTTGTATCCATTAAAATCCGTCATTAAAAACAAGACAATTCCGATGCTAACACGCTATAAAAATATTGAGGCACCAGTGGGATTTTTTGGACGCATCGAAAACTGAAATTATGAATATATCTAAAAAATTATGTATATATCTAAATTTTCCGAGATTAGCTAGAATGGGCGTGCCAAAAAACCGGCAATTTAAAAACAAGAGATTTTCCGATGGTCAAAAAAGCAAAACATAGGGTAAAAAGTGTAAAGGAACCGGCACACATTACTCACGCGAAAAATTGATTAGAAAAAAGTTAAACCTACATACTAATTATGAGATGACGGGCAAAACACTAACTTGCATAAAAAGTGTATTTTCAGAACCAAGAATGTTCTAGAATCTTTAGCTGGATATGAGCACGATAAGATTTTTGGAAATTTTATGCACGGATAATTTTAAGTTAACCCAAACACCCCTAAATTGTTGTCCCAGCGTTGCCGCTAGCTGCAATGTGGTAGTGGCTGACTTCCAGGGTATAGCCTGGTGTGGCCATTGTGCCGGGGCCCCTGTGTGTGTCCACGCCTACATAATGAATTGGTTGGCGGGTGCTCTGTGTCCACTACCGCACCAACCACCACCGCTGGCGCTTATCACGAATATGCTAATCGGTGCTCCGGCCCTTTTCAGGGCAGTCCCCAAGCGCGCCCTACCCCTTCCTGGGCCCTTTAAAATTTAATGAGGTTTTTCGAGGACAGGGGCGCGCACTGGCCAGCTGGCCCGGGCATTTGAGCACAGGGTTTTGCGAAAATGGTAGAGCGAAATGTGGGACTACCGTATGCTGATGCCCAATTTTCAGGTACAGGTCTCAAAACCATTTCTTCGCTGGTAATCTTAGGTATTCTAGTTTTTTGGGTTAGAGTCAACGTAAGGATACGTCAACGTAGGTGACGCCACGCTACGTACCGCCATTCTACGCCAAGCTACTTTTCGTTACGCCAACTACGAGATGCAACACGGTTATTTTTACGCTCTGCGCTACGTTGCGCAACACTACGCGTAGCAACACAACGCTAATTTATGCTACGCTACGATACGCATGGTCACGACAGGCCAAGTTCAGCTAATTTATGAAGGTGCTGGAAGCTACGTTACGCTACGCTACACTACTATACGTAATTTGAGCTAATTTACGGTAAGCTACGTTCCATTACGATAACTGACGCTACGTTACTGCACAAATACGTTCGGACAAGGATTCGTTTACCAGATGCTACGTCACACTACGATACGTCGCACTCCCCTACGTCATGCGATGTACTGAACATTTGAAAGGTGATTTCCGGCGGCGCATAAACATGCCGCCCGGCACCACCAGTACCCCACCATTGGCATAGGAATGCCGTCGATTCGAAATCACTTGTGTCCCCTCGAAATGTGACAACTCAAAGGACCCTATGGCCCACCCTGGGCCCCCACCATCCGGTTGAAAGGCGATTAACTCGCGCTGAAAAAGGCCTTGACCCACAACTGGGCACACAATGGGGAACGGCATTGGGATTTCGATTCGGGGGGGCGGAAATTGGCCGGGGCATAGCTGTAAATCGGGATTTGGGTTCTGTTAAGGAGATTTATATAGAAGAAGAGAGAGAGAGAGGGGGAATGAGAGAGAAAGTGGAGAGAGATAGAGAGCGAGAGAGACAGGGAGTGTGAGAGTGATAAATAAAGAGAGAGTGAGAGACGGTGAGAGAGTGAGTGAGAGACTGACAAAAAGATCGAGAGAGAGACTGACAGAGAGAGCGAGAGAGACTGAGAGAGAGCGAGAGAGCGAGAGAGCGAGAGAAATAGAGAAAGAGCGAAAGAGAGAGAGAGAGAGAGAGAGCGAGAGAGAGAGCGAGAGAGAGAAAGAGCGAGCGATAGAGGGACAGTAGAAAAACATTATTCAAAAGCCCAAGCGCTATCATTTGCTTGCCCCAGGGCTGGCTCACCGGCTTTTTATCCCCGACATTCCCCCAGCCGGCGGGATCCCTTTTGTCCCCACCCAAAACATGGCGCCCAAAACGGGCAGGGCTGCGCAAAAAGTTTAAGCGAGGTGGAGGAGGAGCAAGAGCAAGAGAGGGATGTCGCGTATCGGTGCGGTGATTAACACCCCGAGCCATGAGAACCTGGGTGAGGATCAGCATGTACTTTTGACCTGTCTCTTTTCGGTTTTGGGGGCCTGACGAAAAATGAGCCTGGGAATTTGGGAGGTTGCAGGTTTGAATTAGGGTTACTAGAAAATTTTTAGATAAAGAGAGAGAGAGCGAGAGAGAGTAGAGAGAGAGAGAGAGAGAGAGAAACGGATTCTAGACGTCCTTCATCAAGGCATCAAGACCACGGTGAGTCAGTGGCCCAACTAGTGGGCGTTTCTGCAACGCGGTACTCTTTCATGCTCGTTCCGCCTAGATACGAATGGTTGGTCGGTACCTGAAAACCGAGAATTAACAGCGTATCGCCACGGAAATATTAGAAAACACATTAAAAAAGCGATGAAAAATTGAAGCGCAAAAAGGCAACGAAACTACCAAATCACCGGAAATAGCAAACTATCCAAATAAAAAATTGAAAAATACTAGTAATGCGGTGGCTGAGATCTGGTTGTCAGCAATGCAGGATCTTTAAAATTGCACTCAATACTAATTGTAATTCCGAAAACAGAAAAACCATGGATTTTCGGAAAAAAGAAAGATCGGACCGGATGCTACAAATTAAGGTATATCAAATATATTTTAAGGTATAGAAGTGGCTTTACGTTTCGAGCCAATTTAATCAATACTGATAGATTGAGGATAGCATCGGTGGGGAGCTTGGATGGTGGTGGTAATCACTGGGGCGCGGGAGCCGACGCCTGGGGTCGCTGGCCTCCCGCTGCGGGGGCCAGATGTGGCCTGCCATTGGATAGAGCAAGAGTAGGGATCGGATTTTTTCGGGTGGTACACAAAATAATCTCTTGCACCTGGGGACATCAGGCTCATTCTCAATTCAGCGATTTTTACATAATTCGCATGCTAATACTGAAAGGGGCGAAAAATAATGGAAGGCCAAAAATTTTCGCTCTTTTGGAATTGGCAAAATATCAAGATTCACTTTCCTTATTGATCGATACCTTTAAAATATGAAATATATCTTAGTTTTCCTGATGAAGGCTACCTTAACAATTTTTCCCTTTAAGGACCTCACGATTATAGGCTTTGAAGCCCTGAAAGAAATCGTTTAAAGGTGTTTGATAGTCCAATTTCTTGTAGATTTAAATCTGTGTAAATTTCCTATGCTTTTCTTTCCGTAAACGAAGCCTTAAGACCGTAAATATACAGATTGTAGCTATGGAAACCTTAACAACCGTTCATAGAATCGCACCTTTCAGAACTTATGGACCCCAACAAAGAACCACACTGACCCAAACCTCTCGACAACCGTGAGCTTCCATATGCCTTGCTGTCCCCGAAATATACCCTGAGGCTATTTTGCGCCTCCCAATCGCTGGTGATTGACAAGTTGCGATGCGGATTATCTGTGTTAGTCAGACGAGCCAGTAGGGTTATCACTACGGGTCAGCAGAGGGGACACGGATGGTTGTGGTGGTACTTAGAAAAAAAGAGAGAGAGAGAGAGAGAGAGAGAGAGAAAGAGAGAGAGAAGGATAGGCACGGCCATTATAAGATTATGGTCTGATCAATCGATCCTCTGAGCTAGGGGAGCCAGGGGCCACAACGGGGGATCAGGATGATTGGATATATCGGGGGTAGAGTAGAGATTTGATCAGGACGGGATTAGTTAAAAATGACGCTAGAATTAATCGAGACGCAACATAAAGCCCTACGCGCCAAAGGGATGTGAAAAAATGCAAAACTGAAGTAAATATGCGAGTTTGAATTCGTTTTTGAAGAAAATTGGGGTCCTTTTTTGTCATGTCAAGGAATGCAAATTTACAAGCAATAGATTTGGCTATAATTACGCTTTTCCTCGATTTAAGTGGAAAAATCTGTTTTTTCGTCGCCATACGAAAAGCTGCTAATCATAAAAAAAGTAGATTTAAGAACGAGAATTTTTCATGAAAAATCCTAATTGTGCCCAATTTTTGGCTAAGAAATTAAACGAGTAAGAATCATCGAAAAACGAATTTTATTTTTAATAATTGAGGAATTCGTAGTATTTGAAATCAGATAAACAGGGCATTAGAGAACAAGTTGTTTGTTCACAAAATTACGCAAAAACATTTATCATCAAAATCGATGCACTTGGCACGCACTGATGATGAAGTGGGTGATAAGCTTTGTGGCTGACACCTGGTTTTTGTCACAAAATGCGCTCACCAAATAGAGCCCTGATGAATGAATGGAAAACTAAGTGAAATACACAGAGGACACCAATACACTCTGCAAATATTGCAGATATCGCTACTGGCAGACGGCTACCGAACAGTTTGAAGATGACGATATCGTGATAGTGGGATCAACGACAGAATTGTGCAAGTTTGTTATAAATATATGGAGACTGAATTAGATGAGAGAGCGCTGAGAGAGAGAGCGAGTGAGAGGTGAGAGAGGGATAGTGTATCCCAATACAGAAAATCCAAAAAAATCTTTCAAGGTCTTTTTCTGAACTACCCCATTTCTGTTTGAGTTTTGGGATTTTATGGAAGTGTATCTCAGTATTATAAATTACCCAAAAATAGTAGGTGAAATATCGCACTATTTTCCGATTTAATAAATCCTTGAATTTCGAAAAACCTCAAAAGGTCAGGTTTCGACCCTGAGGCTTGTCAAAAACCATTTTGACTCTTTCCAGTCAACCGTAGCTATCCCCAACGCTTGATCTACATTGCTGTGAACAGAATTCATTACCTAAACGAACGAACTTCCCGATCATT